>DWMZ01000062.1:0-43078 GCA_018249855.1 Eueides tales michaeli
AACTTTCTGACCCACGATCTAATCACACTTTCCTTCGGACACTGATTTAGGTCATGTAATCCAAACTCACGCCGAAATAAACGCCGAACAATAGCGCACGAATCGCCATTTTTGTAATAATGTTTAACGCAGAATGCACGTTGTGCTCCGGTGAAGTTATCCATCGCGACTAAATTTCCGAGAACCGAGCTTCTCAACCCCACCACCCGCGCGGCCCCCTCTTATATCGTTCAAGCGCAAGAGTGTTTTTAAAATCGTACGCCTTTCTGGCCCACCCGGTATTAATACCCCAAGTAAGTTTAAGCTTAGTGCACCTATAACTAGATGCATCAAGTCCATAATGCCCTTGAATGGGGATCGAATCCACAGCCTGTCGCAGTCACACGCTTGATCCCCAGCACAACAATATATTCAAAACTTTCCCGAAAAATTTAAAACAGACAGCTTATCTACTTATTTTGACTTGCAAGAACCTTGCTCTACAAAAGTTCACAAGCTCCAAGGAATACCTAAGTCTATAGCTTTGCCATACTATTCTCAAAAGACTTCTGTTTCGAAGTAAATAGAAAAACAATACTGTATCTCTTATTCGGTTATATCTTTTAGATGACGGCCTTATCCAATTTGGCTGTCTTTTTTATTAGGGTACCGTACCTGAAGTGTTAATGATAACCTATTACTGCTACGTGTTGGTATAAATCATTTCTCCTATTTGATCTTAAAATTTATATTTATGTATTTGTTTTTGTTTCTATCTTTAGCTTTAGGATATCTAATATTAATCAATTTATTGATCATGGAATATCGATTTATATACATCGATATAGGCTGTCGGAATATCCATATAGGCTAACCTACTTCTTTTTGATTCTGAAATACATAAGTGCTGATAATCAATTTCTAACTGTTAACTGTAAGATATACTCGTATATAAAAAAAAATATTAAAGGGGATGCTTATTAATTGCATAGTATTTTTTTTTACATTTATCTATTTGTCTGCTTAATTGTTTATGTCATTTATTTGTCTGTGTGTTTGTGTGCGCTAATATTAGAAATAGTTACAGAACTTTAGGTGCAGTTTATATTATTAGACATTGGCAACCTTCTATCAATATTAAGTGTTTATTTTAATTTAGAACATAAAAAATATTTTTTTATGTTAAATTAAAATGTTTAGTCTAACAAATTTTTTCTTCAATTAGCCCAGGTTATAATGTTATTTACACAGATAAAGGGAACCTAGAAACTTATTGTATACTACGTTCTCATTGAGACACTCGTTCCCCACTGATCTAATGAATTCTTGGGATTCTCCAGCAAAAATTGAACTCACAATATGAATGTATGCAAAAATAAGTTTAATTCTGTCCATTTCATTTTATTCTTATGCCCAACAGCTCGTGTTATTAAAAAGCGTATAGCTTGCTCTCATCCTCACATAGTCTAGTTAATAATTGCAGTTAACAGTAATATAAAAAATAACGATTTTGTTCAAAAAACATTCTGGCCGGTTGCCAGTAACCACAATTAACCGGTGAAAATAGCTCGATTTTTACATTTGTATAATATGAAAGTTGTATGTAAATAATTTCGTACAAGCTTTTGCTGTGGATTTTTAGTAGAAGTAGGAGGAGTAGAAATAAGAAAAAAAAGTTAAGAAAGAATTTAAACACATTATTTTTTTAACCTGTAATACAGCGGTGTTTTTTTTCAGGGTAGACAGATGGAAGTTGGGGATACTAGACACTTCGTGTCATTCCTTTGTCGTGTATGCAGTCACGCAGTGGTGCCTCTACCACGACAGGCCTCAATCATGTCATTTATAAAGAAAAAGCAATAAAATGTCATTATTTGTACTATCTATAGTGGCGCAGGGGACAAACGAGCAATTGTAAGCGCGACAGGACGTAGATTCGATCACCATTCGAGGAAATGAAATATGTTTTATTTTTAATATATATCTTAATGGAAAAGGAATGCCTTAACACTAGGTTCCTAAGTTTCCTCTGCCTACCCTGCCATGTACGGGATCCAGGGTGAAGCTGCATTTTAAAGTCGAAGTTTCAGATTCAACACTCGAAGTTTTTATTTCTGTTGGTACAGAAACGAGGATCTTAGAGCGAGCTATTATAATTATGTTCAGTGCAGTTCAGTTCTTAAATTATGGCGCTCCGAGTTTAAGAACTGAACTGAACTGAACATAATTATGTTCATACTTAAAGTTTCATGTTTCAGCTGATAGCTATCAAAGAGCTTCCTTATTAGGAAACAAACCTGACAGTAGAATTGTTTTGGTCCTAAGAATACATTGTTATCAGAATTGAATCATTTTCCAATTACATCTATATAGGGTAAGAAGAATTTACAAGATTGCACTATAAATCTGTTACTTTAATAAATATAAACCTAATAAATATGAAAAAATAATATATTAGGAAGAAAAACATTGGTGCTAATAAGTGACTTATAGACAACACAAAGACGAAACGTTCTGTAAACTAAGTAAGCTAAATTTGAAGTGTATGTAGAATAGGAAGTGCAGGGGTATACACGGTTTCCCGAAATTTGCACGGAAAATCTACACATAAATTTGTACGTTTTACGTCTTATATTGCGTGGACAAAGTCCTACTGAATTCCATGCATTATATACATTCCTTTTGAGATTCATATAATTAAGTAAAAGAAGTTTTTTAAATTAAACACGCAAATTCATATTACAAAAAAACTCGCGAAGAAACACTTCTATAAAACTA
The DNA here is from genome assembly GCA_018249855.1 of Eueides tales michaeli. Classification (NCBI taxonomy): domain Eukaryota; kingdom Metazoa; phylum Arthropoda; class Insecta; order Lepidoptera; family Nymphalidae; genus Eueides; species Eueides tales. The sequence goes on from DWMZ01000062.1 coordinate 2,758, forward strand.
ATTTTGACTACGAAGAAAAAGTAGAATATTTGTCTTAGAAATGATGACATCATAAAAACGAAAAGTATTACTCTCAGATGTTGGCTTTACGCCCGCTCTGCCTACTCCAGAAACGGACTCGTACATATATACATACGTACGAGGTGCATTAAACCATTTTATGACTTACTTTGTAGATACGTATGTTTTTATTTACTTAGGAAACCTATAAAAATTAAACGTAGCTGGATTACAATCCGCGCCTCTTGGAACCCAATCATTGGCTTTTAAAGAGGCGCGAGTTGAAATCCCGCTACGCTAAATTTTTCTTACGTTTTCTCACTAAGTATCTTTGTTTCCTAAGTCTGGATTTACATTTTAAACTTAGGAATAATACACATGCTGTTACTGAAGCATTTTGTAATAATTCTGTATGGTATATAAGACTACAACGGTCGTTGTAGTGTTTTTGCCTCTGCTTTACCTTTAGGCCTTTAGACCTTCTTATTTTATTATTATTTATTTTCCAGCCTCACGCTGAATCCCGCACATGGCAAAAGAGGCAGAGAGAACCTACTGTTAAGACGCTCCGTTCCACTTCCGTTCCCTAATTTCCACTGAATTTGAGCCATTGCGTGTTGACTGGCGGAACTCAACGCAGCGCTTTGCCTTGTTACCAGAGCAAAGAAATGAAAAAATTGAATATTTCGTTTGTAAATATGAATTATTTCATTTCCTCGAGTGGGGACGTACCCAGGACCTATCGTTTATAGACACCCCTGCACTATGACAGACAAATATATATAATATATAAACGCAAAATATTATTTTTTAATCCAAACCAAAGTTCCTAAAAGAAGTACATTCAATAAAATAAACACTTTATAATATTAATGTACTTACTCGTAGATAGTAAAGTATTGTAAATATTTATTATTATTTGGTCACGGTGAAAGCTACATATAGATAGAAATAGCACTTTAATTTAAGTGGACTTTCTACTTCCAGCTTCGCACAATATAAACTTAATATATCCGATGTGTTTGCGGAACTAAGAAATCTTTGAAAGCGCTCGAAGCGAAGCAAATAAAGCATTAAAAGCTTGTTGTTTCTTGAAGTTCATTAAAAGTGTTGATTTTAATTGTACTTATTTAAGTTTATACATGGGAAATATGAGACGGTAGTGGCTTTGACTTTTAAAAGAGAGATTGCATTTTTTAAAAATGTTCGTCTGGTAACAAGACAAGTTTCGGCGTTGAGCTCCACCACTCGAAATGAAATGTTATGAAATGGACAGAAAGTCGGTAAGTGTTAACTGACTATATTCAAGATAATATTTTTTTAATATGTTAAAATTAAAAGGCCACTGAACCCGCGGATGTGGGTTAACACTAAGTTCCTATGTTCTCTCTGCCTATCTTGCTATGTAAGAATACAACATGAAGCTGAAGAAAAAAATAAAAATAAAATACACAAATTTACTAAAATATAAAGTGCGATATAGTTAAAAGAAAAATATTTACATCTTAGCTTTGAGCGTTTGTGCTTAATCGAGATCCTCAACCTTTTTTTATATACATATTACATTTTTAAGGAACAAAAGTTTTTAATAAAAATATTTAATAGCGTCAAATATTTTATACCTTTAATGATTTGCACTATTTATATTCTAGTGTCCTTTGAAATTTGATATAATTTTGAACCCAATAAAATAAGTTTAACACAACTACTGTATCGTAATGAGCATTCTGTATCAATTACATTGAAACTTCAACATGAGAAAATAAAGTTAGATAAATGCATGGATGGGACGGAGTTTCTTAACACTACATGTGCGGGTTAAAGCGTGAAGTTGAAAAAAATCATAATAAACATTAAAAAATAAAAGGGTACTGTTTAAATAATAAAAGGGTACTGTTGTTTAATCAAACTACTGTCTAAAAATCGTACCCCGCTAATATCTCTATAGTTATTTTTTAACGTCACGTTTCAGCTTGCATAATAAGGTAGGCAGAAAGGCTCTCTTCTTGTTCGTTCTCCACTTACCACTATATTTCCAAATGTTGCATGTTGAATGCCAATGGAACCTAATGTCTCGTTTTTACTTTGCTAAATAAGTAAGGATTTTTTCAGGTGTGATAAAAAAGATAACCAATATATCATATTATAAACAAAATATAATAAAAATAGTTATTAATACATTAAAATTTTTCGACATTGATCGTTTTATGCCATTGGATCATAGACTATAGTCTATAGCTAGATATATAAGTTTCCATGCGCAAGAATATAATCCCCTTATAAAATCCTTTACTTAGCTCCATATTGTTAAATTACATCATACAATATATTTAAATACGAATCATAAAGCTTACAATATAATATTAAATTATTTAACTTACGACTAAAAATTGTAACTAGGTTCAGTAGGACGGATATTTTTTCACATTTTACTAACAAAGATTTTTTATACTTTTATTTTAAATTATTAGAGGTCGGTTTTATAAAACTATTTCATTACTTACCTATTTGCAAAATTTGAGTATTATAACTTACTAGACTGCCTTGTTACTAGAACGATGAAATGAAAATAAGAAACATATTATTTCCTCTGATAATGAGATAAAGTACGGCGTTGAGTTCCGTAGCACGGAGTGTCCCTAAAATTAGGCAGCAAATTGGGAACAGAAGTATCTTGATAGTAACTGTGTGTCTTAATATTACGCTATGAAATAAGGGAAGTTAAATATTTAATATTTTCATTTGAGACATGTCGTGGCTCAGCGGCACTAGCGTGTGTCTGTAACCGACAGATTGTGAGTTCGATCCCCACTCGAGGAATTAAATATTTAATAATTTCAAGTTAATTATTTAGTTTTTTTTTTCATTTCATTTTTCATTTTTAGTCATTTCTTCGCTTTGGTAACAAAGCAAAACGCGGCGTTGAACTCCGCCACTCAACAAGGAATGCCTCAAATTTGGCAAAAAGGTGTGGAGAACGGATGTGGAACGGAGTGTCTTAGCAATAGGTTCCCAAGTCACCTCTGTGTACCCGGCTATGCGCGGGATACAGCGTGAAGCTAAGAGAGACAATATTTTCATTTCCACGAGCAAGGATCGAACCTACAACAACCGCGTTTACAGTCACACAATTGTGCTTCTGCGCCAAGATAGGTCTTAACTTATAAGTATAATAACACAGCATTCAACTTTTGAACTGAAATTAAATAATTTCACAACGATATCCACACAAGTACTGTACAAGAACTCATAAATAGATATTAAACCGAAATTATGAAAGTTTCAAACTTCAAAGCTGCGATTTCATTTAACTTTTCTTCACGCGGCGTGTTGTGTGAAATGTTACATTGTAGATGAAAAATATTAAGCTGTATTTCGTTGTGGAAAACTTTTTTCTAGAAATTGCCTTTCAATGTGCTTATTGAAATGTATTCTTGATATTTCTTATTTGTTATCTACATAAATACTGAGGCCGGTCGTGTGTATTGTGTGTTCGATTTCTACTAAAAAAATTAAATAATTTAATATTTTCATTTCTTCATTCTGATAATGAAGCAAACTGCGCTGTTGAGTTTCACTACTCGGCACGTAGTGTTGTCAGAATTTGGCGGAAAGAGGGGATCTATAGTGATTTAATGGAAAAGAAGTGTGCCAACACGCATGTACTCTCTAACTAAGTTGTTTTATGCGGGTTACAGCGTGCATATAAAAAAAATGCTTTTGTAGAAGTATTCATGGCGATGAACGAGAATGTGTAACACTATTTATTTTTATACCCACCATTCCAGCCATATAACTATTGATTAGAATAAAGCGCGGAGCCTCCACTAGAAATAATATTTTACATTATACATTATATTTCGTTTACATGTGATATAAAATATTAAATTGCTATTTCCTTTACATGTAATGTACGTTCCTGACATTATTTTTAGTTGATATTCATATGTACATAAACAACGCACAGCCAGGAACGTGAGTGTTAAATTAAACAGAGTATCTTAACACTAGGTTCTCAGGTTTCTTTATCTAACCTACAGAGTGAAAATCAATAAAAAGAATTAATAATATAAAACGTGAAACAAGAATTAATCGTAAAAAGCATAAAATCTACAAGCAAGCATATACGTATTGTTCCGCTATTTTCCGAGAACATTTTAAAAATAATTCAATTCAATACACTTTACAAAGAACGTTATATTTCTGAGTATTTCCATAACAATAAACCCTTTTTCCCCATATAAAAGAGGATGTAAATGAAATAGAGTTGACTGTCGCTATCTATAGTGTCGATAGAAATAGAACCAGATATTTCTTTTGGTTTATATACATATTTATGGAAATATTAAATGATTATTTCTTAATTATTAAAACAGTTGATAGTTCTTACTTTCTGCCTAATTTTTGATGTTTTTGTGGGTTGAACCGTGATTCAACTCCGTGCTTTGAATATAATGTATCAAAGAAAGTTGAAAAACCTACAAAAAATGAATTTAGGTAAAACTTTTATAAACGTTAAAAAAAACTTTTCGTTAGACCGGCGTCAAATATTTAAATAAATAAACTATTGTTGATGCCGTTGTGGCCATTGGCTCAGTGTTTAACTGTAAATACGACGTTTGAGGTTCGACCTTTACGAGGGATTGAATATACTTAACTTTTTTTGGTCGCTCTGGTAGACCGAAGTGCGGCGTTAAGTTCCACCGAAGAATAATATTACAAATTTTAGCCCTAATATGAGGAATGGAGTGTCATAATACTAGACTCCTATTGTCTGCCGGGAAAATAAAAAAGGTTACTTTATTACAACTAGTACATGTTAATTGTTAAAGAAAAAGGAAAATGTCTTTAGCTTCTCACTATATCTGCTACGTAGAATGGTAGGCAAAGGGAACATGGGAACCAAGTTGTTCAGTAATTTTATCAAAATTATGCAGTTTGTGTTAAAATTGCAGACGTTTTCTTGGAGCCTGGCGTGGCGCAAGGATACTAACATGCGACTTTGGATGCGACAGTTTATAGGAACGATCTCAATTCAAGAAGAAATGAAGTATAAAATATTTTCATTTATTCCCTCTAGTAACGAAATTGCGTGACATTAAATTTCATGACGCGACATGCAATGTCTCAAATTCGGCTGAAAGTTGTAAAGGAAAGAATATTATTGGGTACGAAGCATCTTAATACAAGATACAAAAGTAAGCCTGGCTTTGAAAAGAAAACAAAATAAAAAAGAGCGACAAAAGGTTAGTCCTTAATCATTTCGTTTGAAAAATCTTCATACTCTGGTTTCCGTCGCGAGCGGAACTGATCCATTAATGATTACGTTGAACTCGCTACAGTAAACATCATATTTCTATTTTCTTCAGTAAATAATGGAACAAAAAGGACCGAGTGAATACAAATAGTTGAAATATATTCGTTCTTAGGGAGCGGGGTGAAGTAATTACAAAATACAAAACTCTTTGTTGACAGAAATGTTAACTTATTTTAATTAAAAGGACCCCGTTACATATATATATACATTATCCGTTCATTTCTCTTTCGATTTGAAAGCTGGGCTTTAATATTGTCTTTGTAAAGTGGAACAGTATCTAACTTTAAGACCGATAGTTGTAAACTTGCTTCTTATTCAGGATTAAATCATTATCTCTGGCGAGATTAACCACAACGTTGACTTAACAAGAAAAATTTGCAGGATTCAGCAAAAAGTCCATCTTTTTACCTTCACAAATAACCTGAGAAGGGAAGGCAGAAAAAACCTGTGAACCAAATATTAATACACACTAATCCCAACAAGCCACTTTTGTTTACCATTTTATTGCAGAATTTTAGAGATATTGCGTGTGTAACCCCGCGCTTCATCTTATTTACAAAAGTAAGAAAATAAAAAAAATCATTTTACTTTTGCACTACGACGGACTCTATAAAATAATTTATGCTCACATATAATATCCGTAAGTAAGACAAGAACTCTAACACGCCGCGTACATTTGAATAGCATTACATTAGTGCATCTAACTGCGTCTAATGCTAATGTAGCACTCAACTTAATATTTAATCCGCTAAATGTATGAACATCTCGTTAGAATTATAATTTTAAGAGTTCAGTCTTTCCTGCAAAGCGGCTTTGGTAGAAGGATAGATAGTGTTAAGACACTCCTTTCCTTAAGTACCATAGGAACGAAATGTCAAGTAATCGCTGTGGTCGAACTCAATATCGCGTTGTATCTCTCTGTCTCACTGTTAACAAAGTGACAAAATTAAATAACTTCATTGAACGTAGAAATTATTGGAATTGATCCGTTAACCGTTATGTATACAGTCAGACTCAGTGCCACCGCGTCAGAGCCTCAAAATTCACTCTGTATTCCGGCACATGGCAAGGTAAGCAGTGCGAACTTGGGAACCTAGTGTTAGGAAATTCCGTTCCGATCCCTACTTTCCGCCACGTTACTTGTTGGGTAGCGGAACTCAACGCCGCAATTTACCTTATTACCAGGACGAAGAAATGAAAACATTGAATGTTTCATTTTTTTCGAGTGGGTATCGAACCTACAACTTGTCGATATGTTTGTGCACCTGCGACAAGACAGGCCTCAGGATGTATAATTTAAACAACCAATATAATTCAAACAATTTATTTATACTTTATATTTAATTTAGGGTTGCGTACCACGAAAAAATATCAAATAAATTTGTCCCGAGTCTAACTTACTCGTAGTCATTAAGAAAACTTTAAAAAAAAATATGAGCTATAAACGCTCACGTTTATAGAAAGTTTTTGCTATATTTTATATGACATTCGCCTCGTGATCAAATCTGTAGGAAACTTCCTGTAGATTTAAAGTTTGGTAATAAGCAGGAATTTACCTACCGCATCAGTTAAGTAAACAATTCGGCGGGGTAAGTTAACCTAGAAAACTGTGTTAAGACGTTATATTGCCATAAAAACACTTTCTTTCTTCTTCTTCAGTTTCTGCTGAATTAAAACATTGGTTATTACGTGGCGGAGCTCAACGCCGCACCTTTTTCTTCGGTTCCAGGCCGTGGAATATAAAAATATTAAATATTTCCTTTCGCCATTGGGAATTGAACTCCCAACCTGTCATGCATACAGCTCCCACGATTTCTGCACCACGCTTTTTGAATATTTGATTTTAAAATATGAAATATTTCAAAATATTTGTAGATGTTCCAAAAATGCTTGTAAATCTTAAAAAGTTTATTCGATTTTCATAAAATTGCTAAAATCATCGAGATAAGTAAAGCTTTTCAATAAACAAGATCGGACCTAAACTAGTTTTTTTTTAATTTAGTGTATTTATCTGTGTATCTTACTATGTGCTACAGACATACAAGAAAGGACTCAGGCAAGCATATAGATAAAAATACAGAGCAAAACACAGGCAAACACACAGGCAAACAGACAGACATGTCAAACTTATCACCTCTCTTTTTGCGTCGGAGGTAATTAATTAGGAACTAACAATTTTACGTATACAAATATCGCTAAGACGGTAAAGGTAGACGTGTTTACTTTGAGTGTTTATCTTTGGAATCAGAAGTAATAGTTCGTTTAACTTGCTACGCTTAAGCATATTAGTTTATCCGAATATTAAATTATGTATGCTAATTATATAAGGAAAGTTGTCGCACTAGAAAAGCGTCTGTCTGGAATTGCGGTAGTTGTAGGTTCGATTTCGTGTTTGTAAGTTGACAAAGCGTGGCGTTAAGTTCCGTTATTCTATACGGAAATTAAGCGGGAAATAGACAAAGAATTGTTCTTACACTGTGTTCTCTCTGCCGACCTTCCTATATTAGGCTTACAATGTTCGATTAATACATTTTACTTAGAGTCTATTTATATTTATTATTTAGGAAGAAATCAACTTTATGTCGTATGAAGTAGAAAGGCAGAGGAAACTTAATATGAGATAAGGCAAACAATTATTGCGTATACATGTGAAGTGGCGGAACTCAACGCCGTGGTTTAGTTCACCAGAGCAAGAATATAAAATTCATTATAGGTACTCATATTTTCAACTATTCCTTTGTGTCCCTATTTATGTTGTCTTTCGTCTATCAGTTTGCATCAGTCGTTAAAAGTTTAAGTTTCTCGCTTAAATATATATTGAGGCTTTGTAAAGACATTCTAGCTAAGATTTTCTCTCTCCTCTTTTCATATAAAATATATATAAGCATTCGAGCATAATTATTATTTTTTGATAGTTTTAGAGGCACAGCGTATTTCATGGAGGAACCCCAACATTACACTTTAGCTTGTTAGCAGAGCAAGACGAAAAAATGAAAATATTAAGTAATTCATTACCCTGATCGGAAGTCGAACTCACAACTGCCGTCTTTATATACATCTGCTTCTACCACTGCAACATATTGGCCTCGAATTTTTAATAAAACTTTTTTATTTTGATATCATTATTTTACACAAATTATCTATAATATTGTACTACAAGTACTACTCTAGTCTTCTTTCTCAATTTTTCTCAAAACCCAAGTAAGTTCTTTTAAAACTTTGTAAAACAGATAGTACCACAAGTTTCAGTGAAAGAGTCTCGAAACTTGAACGCTTTGTAAAAAATTAACACTAAATAGAAACATTTTTAGTCAGCATTAAAATTTTATTTTTTGTTGAAATAGTTTTGTAGAATATTATTTTCTGTTATAATTGATTTTCGATATAATCAAATATTATGAAACAACGAGCTTTTACCTAATAGTTAGACCACGTGACCTAAGAGAAGTAAATATTTGTGACAAAATATAGCCAGTATATAGAGACATGTCGTGGCGCAAGGACACAAGTGGGTGACTGTAAACGCGACAAGTTGTGAGTTTGATCCCCACTCTTCGTCTTCGCTTTGGTAACAAAGCAAAGCGCGGTGTTAAGTTCCGCCGTTAAGCACGCAATGCCTCAAATTCAGCGGAAAGTGGGGGACGGAATTGAGTGTCTAAACAATAGGTTTCTAAGTTCCTTATGCCTACCCTGTCATGTGCGGGAAGCTGAGAGAGAGCCAGTATATAATAGTGAGTGAGGTAATTCCGACCAAAGGTACAGTACGTTAAATTGACTCACCTATAATCTTCCTAGATAAGTAGATATTTTTTTATGAACCGATTAAAATAAAGATTATCAAAAATTAATTGTAAAAACTGCATTTACATCGATTACCCGTTTCTGAGATTAGCACGAATAAACGCACAAACAAACAAATATTTAAAAATTATTTAGGTTTTATTACATTAATAAATGTTTTTTTCCATTTATCTTCAATGAATAGACAGCGATTAGTTAAAGATTATATATAGACATTTTTAGTATACATTTTGAAGTATTCTTCCCTCCTGCAACTAAGGTGGCTGTGGTTTCGAATTCTAATCAGAGGCCAAAAATATTGTACTTCTTTGCTTAAAAAGCAATATAAATATTAGGTATATATTTTAAGAAAAAATGCTTTAGTGTTATTTTAATTGTGAAAAGAAAGGAATTTTTACAATTCAGTAGCTACAATAGAAATAAATAGAATATATTTTTGTCTCTCTAGAACAATAAACTTTACTTATTTGTTAGAACGAATTAAATGTTCTTAAATATTAGCTAGATTTCATCGGACCTACACTTCTCAAGATTCAATAATGTTGGAGAAATGAGAGAGAAAATATAAAATTGTTGAAAGTAAAAATATAATTGGTTTTGTAGTAATGAAAAGAAGAAAGAAATATTGTCTTTATCATTTTTTATATTTTAGTATTTTTCCATACTAAAGATAGAAAAATATTCCAGAAAATGTGAATTAATTTGAATGCAGCGTGACGTGAACTAGCACTTCTTAGACGGCTACAAATAGGTACTGGTCGGACTTCTGCAAAGTAACTTTTTTATACAATTTCTAAAATAATTTTTAATTTTTCTAAATATTTTGACAAAAAAGTAAATTAATTACGTCAAGCCGAGACAATTGTAAGATATGGTGCGGAGTTGAGTGCCGCAGCTCAACATTCGATTCTGTCAAATTCTCGAAGCACTGCGTGTTGAGTAGCGGAACTAATTAATGTCCGCGCTTTGCCTCGTGACCAGAGCGAGAAAATGAAACTATTATTGAATAAAAATAATCCGGGTAGTATTTGAATTTACAATAATCATATACCGTCTTGCATGGTATAATTTCTTTATCATCAAAAACTTTTTCATAAAAAATATATATTAGGACCGTCACAGCTCAGCAGCACAACATCATTGTAAAGGCAACAGTTGTGGGCTTCATTTGTAATATATTTGAAATTGTTACTTTATAGCTCTTACTGCGACACGTTAGTTTTTACTAAAAAATAGAAAAACGCTTTAAAATTCCCATATTATTTTCTAAAATAAATCTTATTCTGTCTAACTAAATACATAAATTGCCCCCCGTACAAGGTTACTAGTATACATTATAAATAATGCATCAGCCGCATTGCAATAAGGTTTGAAGTAAACTACCGAATTGTACCGGCGCAGGTTTCGTTAGAGGAATTTTTAGTTCAGAAAGCCGTATTTTACTAAATTTAAAGACGTATAAAAATTTGAATGAAGCAGGATTTGAACCCGCGCCTTTTGGAATCCGTCCAAGCGCTCTGACCAACTAAGCCATTCGTTCTCACCAAGCTCCGTCGAAATTTTTACATTTAGTAAATTTAGTATTTTCTTTCCTGAGTGTGGAATAATACTTTAAAAATAGTAAAAATATTTAATAAATAGCATTCTCTCTTGTCAAACGACAATTCTCACGAATTGTCTTTGGGTAGCGGAAATTTGTAAAACTCTCCCTACAGAGATGCTAACAACATAAAATTTTATTGTGTTTTTCACTTTCAAGCTGTATCATGTATATAATAGGGTAGGCAAGAGGGAATGGGAACCTAACGTAATGTCTTAACACAAGATTCCCAAGTCCCCTCTGTCTACCCTACCGTGTCCAGGGTACAGTGTGAAGATAAAAATAACCTATAGCATGTCCTATAAAATTTTGATTAAAACGTTTGCTGCCTATATAAAGTTTTTTCTAACTAAATATCGCTCAAAACAGCTTGTAGCAATCACGTAATCGCGTCATTAGGCTTAATGGAATAATAATGTATGGGAAAGTTGAGAGTATTTGTTTTTGTACTTAATTACTTATTCGATAGAATTATACTAATATTGTGTGTTCGAGATGTAATAGGGATGTGAAAGATTGACAAGAGATGTAATATTTATTGTAGAGGCCTGTCAAGGCGCAGAAGCACAAGTGTGTGACTGTAAATGTGATAGACTATGGGTTCGATGCCCACTCGAGGAAATATTTCGTATTTTTATTTCCTTGTTCTTGTAATGAAGCAAGTAGCAGCGTTGAGATGTACCACTCAAACCGATACCAATATAAAGTAGGGAAAAAAACGTAATGGAAACAATGTATCTTGATACGAGCGCCGCAAAAGTTGCATTTAATCTTGACTAATAAATATAATTAAATCATTCGAACGGGAATCAAATTCACTATTATCAGGTTCATATACATACACAATACACTCAAAAAAATAAAAACAAAACTTAATTAGATTTTTTAAATTGTTTTTTATGTTCATGCGGGGCAGATAGAGGAGGAATCTAGGGAACCTAGGGTTGAGATACTCCATCTAGTTCATCACTTACCACAGAATTTAAAACATTGCGTATTGATTTGTGAAATTCAACGCCGCGCTTTGTCTTTATACCAGAACGAAGATATGAAAATATTAAGTATTTCATATCCCGAACTGGGAAATTGAACCCACAACCTGTCGCGTTTACAGTCGAACACTTGTGCCCGTGCACCACGACAGACCTCTTAATGAAATAATTTTAAAAAATTAATGAACATATTAAAAAAAATATTATAAAATATTCTATTTCTGCAAAATAGTCCAAGCTAATTAGTATTGTTGCGAACATCTAATTACCGAGCGGAATGGACCCGTTATAATTTTATATCCTTTTAAATTAAATTAACTAAAATGCTTCAAGCGACTTAAATCATTCATTTTGACAGGAGATTTAAAATGTTACGTTTCTTTATAAACCAAACTTTGAGGGTCCGATTTCCACTCAAGGGCATGAAAAAAAAATATTTTTAATCTGGCACTGAAACAAAGCACAGCGTTAATTCTCTCTCATTATCACTCAACTTGCAATGACTCGGAAGTCGGGCGTGAACGGGGGACGTGATAAGACATTAGATAGTTATGTCTATTGTTCTATTATGCTGTATCTCGCACAAGGTAATGTAGGTAGAGGGAACTTGGGAACCTAGTTTTAAGATACTCTTCCCCACTTTATTCTGAATCTGGGGCATTGCGTGTTATCACTTTTTCATTGTTACCAGAGTAAAGCAATGAAAATATTAATAATTCCACATTTATGTTTACTATAGATTATATTTAGGGTTAAATATAATCTATAGTAACCATAAATGTGGAATTATGGGTTTGGTTACTATAGATTATATATATTTAGGGTTACTATAGATCTCTTCTTCGCTATATTTTCTAAGCACAAAAAGCTTAAACCTGTACTTAAAATTCCGATCTACAGTATTCAAACAAAGCTCCCTAGAGGATCCTAAAGTTCTCCGACAGTAGGATTAATATGAAACATTTAGCGATCCGCAGAATATTCAATTATCATTGCTGTTGTATTATTTCGTACGTAATTAATGTTTTTTTATATATATTTAATAAGTTATATTAATGAGTAGCGGAACTCAAAGCAGCGAATACTAAACGTACGATTGCCACTCATAAATTTAAACTATTTTCATTTTCTTGTTCTGATATCAAGACAAATCATGGCATTGAGTTGACTCTAAATATAGCATTAATGGAAATTAACAGGAATACAGGATGCAGCACCTGTCTGAAATCTCCCTAGTCAAATGTACGATGATGTCGAAACACTATATTTGAATTTAACTTACTTACCATACATATGAACAAACTAGAGTACAATGTTGAATATGTATGAAGGAATCACTGACATGGCTTCAGAGAAACCTTATTCACTTTCCAATTCAAAATATGTAGGTATTGATGTTTGTGGAACTACGTCAAAATGATCGGACAAAAGAATTTTAAGTCGTTTATTTTTATTATCTTTTTTTCTGCTTCAAACTGTATCCCGCACGTCTAAAAATAAGCAGAGAGCTGTAGGAATCTTGTGTTCAGACACTCCATTCCCTTTCTCAATTCAGCCCTATTTGATAACGTGTTTGTGGTGAAACTCAACGCCGCGCTTTTGCAAGCAGCAAGCAAAGTGCAGTGTTGGATAAATTAAAAATACTGAGCGTAGATGTTTGCCATATAAATTTCATATAAAAAGATATTGCAGAAATTCATACGGAAACGGGAAAAACAAGATTTTAAATTACATGCAAACAATATTTCTATTTAATAGCTCTACCTATAGTAACAGTTAAAAAGCTTCACTTAAAGCATGCGTTCGACACTTTCCACTAAGCTCTGGAAGCATTGCGCATGGAGAGGCAGAGCCCAACACCGCGTTTTGTCCCGTCACCAGAGCGAGGAAATATTAAATATTTCGATTTCCCGACTAGATATCGAAGTCACAACTTTATGCCCCTGCACCACGATGGGCCTCTATTGTATCCATAAAATTTATAAGTAGCAAAGCAATGATTAAGAAAATAAAGGCAATTTCCCACCACCTATTCACGGCACGTACGTTAATGGAACTAAGCGTGTATTGTCCGAGTCTCATGTCGGGGTAATAAATTGCGTGCGGCTGACAGCACCTCACCGCTAGATAGGGCACATCTAGCTTTGCTTGATAATTGATCATTTTGTAAGTTCAGTATCTCATTAAAATGATAATTTATATACATTTTAATTTATTATATTGAAAGAATCTCAAAATCGTGGGACTCTTGGAAATTAAGTAATAAATGTTTTTATATTCTCTCTGGTAACGAAGCAAACAGGATTCTGCTACTCAAAACGTAATGACAATAAAATTCAATCAAAGTGGGGAGGTGGGCAACGAATTGTTCTAATGGGAACATAGTGTCATATCACTTGGTTTTAAGGTTCTGTCTGTTTGTCTGTCTTCCTATATGTGGGCCATGTGCGGAATTCAGCCAGTGAGCCAAAATATGCGAAACAGATTAATGGAATAAATGTGCGTTCTTAGAGAGACAAGAAAAAACCTTCGTGGACTTTCGGGAATCTGTGTATTAAGACACTATATTCCCTATTTTACAAACAATTTTTCGATATTTTTTCTGTTGAGTGGCAAAATTCAGCCAGAAAGATAAGAAATAAAAATAATTTCTGCCTACCCAACGGGTTTATATATTAAAAAAATATACATACATAATATTTTGATAGCATCCTAGCATCGAGCATCGTGCATAAATCGTGCTCTAGTTTTGATTGATATTACTTTCTTCAGTATCATTCAGTATGAAAGCTTTATGGAGATAACGAAGCTAGTGGACGAGAGCCTATTGTATCTCCACACGATACATAAAGCTCAATTCTTAGATTTCACGCTGTATCTTGTACACGTCAGGGTGAACATGGAAACCTAATGTTAAGATACTCCGTTCTGCTCCTCACCTTCCGCCGAATTGAGGTATTGTGTGTTAAGTGGTAGGACACAGACTAGAGATAAAGCGTCAAATTAAAAAAATAAATAAACGCTAACTAAACCATTAACATTAAACCATTAACATTTTATATACATAAATCATGTTATTGTGTTTGTATTGGTTGTGGGTTCAATCTCCGTTTAATAGAAGTCGCTAGTCACAGTTGCTTCATTTTCTCGTTGTGGTAACGAGGCAAAGCTTTACGTTTAGTTCCAGAACTCAAAACACAATATCTCGAGTGCCCCAATTCTCTGTACTCAATGAGGCACAGATTGTATTAAGACGAGGTTCCCAGGTTCCCTTTACATAACCTGCTTTGTGCACGCTACAGTGTTCTTAAAACGAATTAATTAAGATAACTTCAGCAGATAGATTACCATTTAATATGTGATAAAATTGTAGAACACAATTTCTTTATACTAGGATCTTTCAGGCCGTATTATTAAAAATATGTAAATACAAAAAATATCAAAGGCTCGTGTTTATTAAAAACACAGCTTTTTATTTTCCAATATGACGAAAAATACCACTGAAACCCTCAAAATATTTTAGTTACATCAAAATAAGTTTAGACGCGGTTTTAATTGAAAATTCCTCGACGTCCAGTATTTTGTACCTGTTGAGCACGTCACAGTAATTAATTTTATGCGGAAAGGTCGAGGACGAATGAACTGGAAAATTTTAAAGTGGAAATCGAATTTTTAATGGTAAAGGAAAATAAACATAATTATTTATGTAAAATTTGATTTAACGCATTTAGAAGCAGTAAAAAAGGTACGTACGTTAAAACTATTTTCTATTTTTTGCCCATTTCTTGTATAGAAATTGTATGAAAAATTATAATTAATGCTTTTTCATATAACTTATATTTATTTCCTAACGCAAAAAATGCATGCTATAAGTTTGATTTATCTGTCTGTTACACTGAAGGAGCTATCTTGAATAAAGTAATCGATTTAAGTGCGTTTTTGCTAGTAAAAACCATGTTCATCAATAAGATAGTGATTGATTAGATCAAAGGTTCTTTAAAATTTATTTTTTGTCTCTTTGCTTTATCTACGCTGTGTTCCGCTTATTGTGGGGAAAGTAGAGAGTGTTAGTGTTAAGCCACTCTGTACTACACTTCTCTATTTTTGAGAAACTTTTTTTTTAGTATAATTTGTACACAGATACCGATCCGTTACGATTTTATTATAAGATATTTGATTTTGTACAGCGTATAACTTCAATTGCGATGGTTGGACAATTTTTAAGAGTTGTTGGGTTCAATCCTCACTTGAGGAGAATAAATTAATTTTATTTCTTCACTATGATGCGTTGAGCTCTGCCACTCAACACGCAATACCTTAAATTCGGTAGAAAATAGGGAACGGAACTTAATGGGAAGAGTCTTAACACTAGGTTCCCAAGTTCCCTTTGAGAGATTGAGCGTTAATTAAAAAAAAAAAAACAATTTTTAAATATATTTTGAATTATTTACATTTGTATTATAGTTCAATTACATATAATTCAAACCAAGACCGTCTTATAACCTATAACTTTCCACAGTACTCGAGTCACTCGAAACAAACTCGGAATATTAATGAAATAATACCAACGCTGAATAATGTTACCAATCTAACTTGGCTTATCATAGATTATTATTTTAACAATAGTCAAGATGAAGTGTAAAATTGCTGTTAATTATTGTTTACGGCCTGTCTTGGCGCAGGGGTTTACGTAGGACTATAAATGCGACAGGTTGTGGGCTTGATTTCCAATTAAGAAAATGTAGCTTTTGAATATTTACTAATTTTAAAAACTTACAAAATCTTAACGTAGCGGATTTTGAACCTGCGCCCCTTGGAAACCGTCCAAGTGTTCTCAAAAACTGAGCCATACCTTCTCATCAAGCAACGTCGAAATTCTTATAGGCTTGTTTGACAACTTATTTATGTCGTTAGCATCTCTGTAGGGAGATTTTTACAAATTTCCGTTACGTTCCCTTTTTTAAAATTAGTTTTCTTTCTTAAGTGTGTGTATGTGAAAGGTTGCCTGGAAGTGAACACATATGGTGATAAGGTCGCCTATACACTAAAATTACCTTATATTTTTCTTGAATGCGTTTTGTAATTAGTTGGTGTAATAAAGTGTTTAATAATTAAATTATTATATTCAAGTCAAAATAATTAAAATAGTGTAAATTCAAGAGGGCGAAGCCGCGAGAGTATCGTTAGTAATTAAATATATATATACATATAAACAGGACGGTAGGTCGAAGATTCAATTTCCTGCCACAATAAATATTGGTTTAGGTTATATTGGTATGCAGGAATCTCACGCGGCTCACTCCGTACGGACCTTGAGTGAAAATGTACATACATATTATGAGATTCTGTCAATATTAATAATTCTATGACAGCGTTATAGACTTATTTACTAAATGTATGTAGACATATTGTTTGTATTAATTAAATATTTGCTAATCCATTGATTTGAAGCCTGTAGGTGCACAGGGCATGTAAAAAGAAAAATAAAGATTGCTGATAACAGGTGAAAAAAAATACCGAGACCGTTACTGAGACTGAGACTGAGACTGTTCTCTCTGGCGACCCCGCAAGAGATACACCGCGAAGCTTTCATCAAAAATTCTCTAAACGTGCCAAAATCACATGAGCTTGTTCTTCTTTTTAAATGTCTTTGTTAAATTCGCTGTTATATACATTTTAGGTATATATACGTACGTACGTCTATACTTACATTTGTAATATCGTATGTTTGTAACTTAAACTGCTTCAAAGTCCTTCTATTGTGCCGTCTTAGCAAACAGCATATCGGTTTCCACTTCTTGCAGGTGAAGCATTTAAATAAGTTTAATACAAGGACTACATTTCTTCTTTTCAGTATTTGTCAGTTATGGCTCTTACTACTATTGTACTTGGGTTTATAATGTTGACGTATCGTGGGCGCTACGTTGATCTCAAATGATTAATGATGTTTCATGAATAATATATAAAAAGAATAGAAGAATATTTTTATAATGCAACAACATTATACGCTGTGTCCCGCATATGGCAGGGTAGACGGAGGAATTTGGGAACCTAGTGTTAAGACACCGTCCATCCCCCATTTTCCACCTAAGTTGAGGCTTTACGAGTTGAGTGGCGGAACTATCGCCGCGTTTTGCCTTGTTACCATAGGAAAAAAATTAAAAAAATAGGTATTCACATGTAAATATTAAATATTCCATTTTCGGGTGGGAATCGAACCCACAACCTGTCGCTTATACATTCAAACGCTGATACACACACTTATAATTAAGAAATTTAATTTTACTATCTCTACCTTTAAAGTTTAAATTCAATATTCTTATAAAGACGCAGGTGTCCCAGTTACAAAATTAAAGAAATACTACTTATTGTTTCGAAAAGTAACACGTTTTCGTTCTTCCATCTCTGTGGAGCTTTTCCTTTGCTATTAAAATGGCAAAAATAAATACTTGTGGAGAATACTCGGGACTCTGTTTATTGTAGTTCTTTTAGTGACTTTGAGATATTAAACTTAAAATGGCCGCTTTGTTTATCATTTGGTTAGACTGTTTGCATAAAATTAATGTAGTGACACAGCTCTTTCCTTTTGCTTTGCATTCGTATTGTGAATAAACCAAGCAAGTATTATTTAGCAAAGTAAGCAAAATGAACCTGGGAACCTAGTGTACTCTAGGGAATCCTTACTTTCCGCCGAATTATTGAAGATTTCGTGTTGAGTGGCAAAATTCAAGACCACTCTTTTCGTTACTAAAGCAGGTTACCTGGCATTATCCTATTAATAAGAAAAAAGTAAGGAACAGAGATTTTAAAATTAAATTGAAAATTTTCTGACCCTAATTTATGTAGATCCATTGCTCTTAAAAAATCGTTTGAAGCGGAGAGTAGTAAGCACAAATATCTTAATACCTTCTTAATCTCCCTATCAATTTGGCTTCTGGTTAAGCACCGCAGATATTCTAAGTGCTTTTACTATATTCGACGAACTTTTGCCAAAGGAGACTATCTAGTTCATATTTTTCTAATAATAATAATTAAAGGTACATACATCGCTTTAATTACATACTTCGTAACTCAGTAAGATAAAAACAAACCAATCGATCGTTAATCTTTCTCCATGTAATTTACATATGAAATGTGTAGAATACGTATATATATAAATTATATTTATGTACACTATAAGTACAAAATATTATCAAGAGGTCATTGTGGTACAGTATCAAAATGTTCGACTATAAAAGCGATTACTGTCAATGTGGGTTCGATTACTGCCTAGAAAAATGATTCATTTTCACTTTCTCGCTCTAATTACAAAAAAAAGCGTGTGCTCCGTTTTGTTGCCCATTTTCCGCCGAATTTGAGGCATTTCGTGTTGAGACATAAATATAATAATTCCTAATTACACGACAATAAACATACTCTATTTAATACGTTTTTTCTTAATAGAAACGAGTAACAAATCTAAAATTAAGTTAGCCTATAGCTAAATCCTTTTTTTTCTCAGTTTCATCTTTCATATCGCATGTAGTCATATGTATGGTAGTCAGAAACGATTCAATACCAAGACACTTTATCTTCCGCTTTTTCCTCAAAAATCGAGATATTACGTGATCGGATGCCACCCGTGGTTTTGTTAGGATTTAAATTAAAAAAA
The DNA here is from genome assembly GCA_018249855.1 of Eueides tales michaeli. Classification (NCBI taxonomy): domain Eukaryota; kingdom Metazoa; phylum Arthropoda; class Insecta; order Lepidoptera; family Nymphalidae; genus Eueides; species Eueides tales. The sequence goes on from DWMZ01000062.1 coordinate 22,119, forward strand.
TCACTATCTAGGAAGTTTAAAATTATTTGAATAAATAAAGTATGGAACGGAAGTTTCTCATGATCTCATGCAAACGGAGTGTCTTAACATTAGGTTCCCAGGTTCCCTCCGCATACCTTATTAAGTACTGGATACAGGCTGGAGCCCAAAAATGTCCAATTTACTAAAAGAAAGTTAACACTCATTCAGTATTCATACGTCACACAACCGGCGCTGGAATGCAGATGCTGTAAAACCGTATCGGTTTTTTTAATCTTTTCACAGATAAATTGAATGGCGTTTCGAAACTAAAAGAAATATCTACCGAAATACCGTACGTTTGATTCAAAAACACTTTAAAAAAGTCGGCATTGCCGAAATTTGCTTCGTATCACGTTGCAATAGATCAATTTACTTTATGAATAAATTGATTTTTTTTACCTTCACCATGTATCTCATAACAGAGTTAGTTGAAGGAACCTGGAAACTTGGCTTCAAGGAATTTTCATTTCCCACTTTTTTGACGGTATTGCGTATTAAATGGCGGGACGTTGCGCCTTTCTTCGTTAAAAAAGCGAGAAAATAAAAATATTTAATATTTTAATATTTAATATTTTTCTCGAGCGAAATTGAATCCACAATCTGTCGAGTTTGCATTCGCGCGTGTCTCTTACAGTTTTTTGTTTCAACACTCGGTACTAGAGAAACATGGCTATAATTCTCCAAAAGTACCAAGTAGTATCTTTAAGGTCAAGTAGGCAAGTGAACAAGCTAAGTCTTTCACCATGAATAGAGAACAGTGGTCGAGTTGCACAAAAGGCGCTGTTGCGACCCACACATAGCGGGATAGGTAGAGGGAACCTGGGAACCTAGTACCTAATACTCTAATTACATTAAGAGACGTCCGTTCTCCAAATTTTCCGCCGAATTCTGGACGCATTGTATGGAATTTGTAGTGGAATTTTACACTGCACTTTTCCACGTTACCAAAGCATGGAAAATCTAAATATAGAATATTTCATTTTCGTTGACTGGGGTTTGAACCCATAACCTGTCGCGTTTACTTGCGCCTGCTTGTGTCTCGTGTATTTAATCATAAGCATATAAAATTAAGTTCCCTACAAAACTTTTAACAGTAACGCGTACCACAGTTTCCATGTAAGAACGTTTTCCACGTTACCAAAGCATGGAAAATCTAAATATAGAATATTTCATTTTCGTTGACTGGGGTTTGAACCCATAACCTGTCGCGTTTACTTGCGCCTGCTTGTGTCTCGTGTATTTAATCATAAGCATATAAAATTAAGTTCCCTACAAAACTTTTAACAGTAACGCGTACCACAGTTTCCATGTAAGAACATGAATAACAAAGTCTATACAATATTAAAGTTTGTAACTTCCGTAATTTTCACATTATACTTACACAGTTTCCAAGAGGCGCAGTTTCAAATGCTACATTCAAATTCTTATACGTTTTCAAAATTAATATTTTTCTTTCCTAAGTGTAGACATACATTTTAAAAATAGTAAAAATAAAGGGTTATTTTTTGGTTGATTGTGATACATAAGCATATCGTTTATTTTTAAGCTTGACATTTTATAAATGTTGCCTTTAGAAATATACCTTTCCTATTCTTCATCAAAGCATACGATCCTTATGTAGAGAAAAAAAAATATTCAAATTATTTTATTTTCAAGTCTTAGGTAGACACAATATTCGCTTCCTAACATGGAAAATAATATATTATATATTTTTAGTTGTTCACTTTAATAGCAAAGCAAAGCGCGGCGTTGAGCCCCGCTATTAAACAGGCAATGCACCATCGGCGGAAAATGGAGAACGGAAACCGTTCCCAAAATCTCCTTTACCTGCTTTATGCGGGATGTAACGTGAATTAGTATAGACAATTATTAAAAAAACACTCAAACACAAGGTGTTCTTAACTAACACCTGCAATAATCTATCCTCAAATAGATTACATTCAGCCACCGTCAGAGTCACGCGTAATTAGATTGACCTGCGACGTGATTGCGGCACTGCTACACGTAGCGGCCGTGTTTGGAAAATTATAAATTAGATGCTTATTTTTTTTAATACTTTATTTTGAGAACGTTAAGACTCAATAAGGTATTTTCGTTTTAGTTTTACACTTTATGCGGACGCGGAATGTAGAAGTAAGCTGAAGAAATCTAGTAAGTTCATTGAACAAACTTTAATATAATAAATATAAAACATTGTAAGGAAACACGTTTGTTCAACTTTTACACAAAATTCACTAAACTGTTATAGAGGAAACTTAACAGTAATAAAGCCTATAGGTACATCGAAATAACACCTCCGCTACAATCAATGTAAAATAAATGTACTGTATAGCTAAAATATAATAATTATATAACGCTGGCGAAGCCGCCAGTCGGTCGCTAGTAATGAGATAATATCAAAATGTTATTTGCCTTTTCATAAAAGGTGTCCGCAAATCTGCATTATTATCAAATAAGATTATTACAATAGAACACCATTTGAGAGATTTATATTTAAGTTATTGTTTCCCCAGTCTCATTATATTAGCTTGAGACAAAGAGATATCTTACTAAAATTAAATTCTAAGGAAATAACGGAAGATTGAGGCCTAAATAATGGTATGATAAAAGTAAATATTAAATTCAATATTAATAATGGGTTATGTACAGAAAATTTGAGACGGACGTGGCACAAACCAAGTAAGCGCGACAGTTCTGAGCTCGAATTCTTTTTGGAGAATTAATATATAAATTCCTAGATGTAGTAATAAGACAAAGAGCGGCGTTTTGTTCCGCACAGTAACACGATATTTCTTGAGAATGGAATGATGCGTGGGAAACGGAATGTCTTAACGTTGTGTTCTCTCGGATACTATATGCCGTATACAGTGTAAAGCTTAATTTAAAATGCCTTTTCTATGCCACATACAGTGTCTGTATAATATCTAGTTATTATTACGTTTAAGTTTACATCGCGTCAGATAGTGTGGGTTCGATTCCTGCATGAGTACGATTCCCACTCGAGAAAGTGAAATGTTTCATATTATTTTTATTTTATCGTTCTGGTAATGAAACAAAGCGCGCTGTTTGTCATATAGAATATATAAAAATATCTTCTAATTTAATCAAGCCTCAAGGTTTCAAGTATAATATAATATTTTCTAAATGATAGCCTCACCTTCACCTTGCAAAGGAAACGAGTGGTCGTTAAGTCTCAAGATATCGTATGACGCGATGTAAACGTAAATGCAATATTAACTTGATATTATATGGACACTTTATGTGGCTGTAGTCAAAGATTACATATTTTAGTTTCACGATGTAACCCGTAACATAAAAGGATGCACCTGGACGCCTAGTGTTAAGACACTCCGTTACCAACAAGATGTTTCCGTCGTTTACTTTCTGCTGAGTTCTAGAGGCATTTCGTATAGAGTGACGTAATTTAACGCCGCGCTTTGCGATGTTTCCAAAGCGAAAAAATGAAAACATTAAATATTACATTTGAAAATATTAGTTATTTAACTTCTTCAAGAGGGGGGTCTAACTCACATCCCGTTCTGTTTACAAAATTATATTTTAGCAACCTTCCCTCAACATTTAGTGTTTGTTTTACTAAAATCGATTATAAAATAAAAAAAATACATTAATTTAAAATATTATTTCACAAAATTGCTTAAGAAATTTATCTTTGGTTTCAAATATATAATATTAAATACAACACGGTAACATATACAGTAAAAGCTGGCGAACCCACGGACAGGTCACTAGTATTTAAAATTTTCATTTACCCGCTCTCCTAATAAGACAAAACTCGATTTTGACTCCGCGCGAAATAGGGTAAGGAGATTGAACCTCTTGCCCGGACACTGTTCAATTTAAGACATTGCGTGTCTAAATGGCGGAATTCAACGCCGAGCGCGTTAAGAAACATAATACAGAACAAAAATATTAAAATATAATATATCATTAGATGTAATTAATTATATTACATTATATTTATTGATACTTCCCACATTCAACCATATTTGTTTCTGCGTAAAATTTCCTGTCAATAATTGTAGTGTATAAATAACGGAAATGGCACGATAATAAAGCAAATGCACAAATTATTAGTTACTACATGTTATTAAGGTTATCGAGTGTTTGTTGTGGATACCCACTTGAGGCAAATGATGTTTTTTATATTTTCAGTCTAGTTAGATAAAATGTTGCGTTAAGAACCTAAAAGAGGAGTACTAATTGCTAACTTGACTTGTCTCAGACATGTCACTAGATTTTTTTGGCCCTTCTAGATTCTGTAGAAATATTTTTAATATTACTTCGCTGGCTTCTTTAAAAGCTGGAGTCAGACTCGCGTTCGGAGGGTTCCGTACTATTACGTATTATCTATGAAAAATGGCAATAAATCATTTTTGTTGTAAGGTCCCCACAATAGCGCACAAGTCAACTTAAAAATTCTTTTATTTTGGTTTTTAGTTTTAGTTGTTAAAGTGGCATCGGAAATACGTTTGTAAAAATATCGACTATTTACTAATACTGTTCACGAAATACAGATTGGGGTCAGGCTGACAGATAAAGAGCGGTGTTGAGTTACGGCACATTGAACATAATATCTCAAAAATTTAGAAGGAACTTAAAAGGACAGTTTCTGTTCCGACTCTTCTAGCCCTTTTTTTATGGACACTACCCAATAATCCCATCGTTTCTAACTATAGGAGATGCCGCAGGATCACTCCTGCAAGCCAATGTAACGCCTCGATGCAAACCTTGTGGACTGGTCACTTGGAGTTGCTGAGGATGCCGATAGCGCCTTCTCACCTCTACCTACTCTGCTTAATGCAGGATACAGCGCTAAAAACAACAAAAAAAATGTGTTAACTAATATTACTCTTAAATAATAGAAAATAAGATGAGATTTCGCTACAAATATTAATTTTTAACTGATCCTAGTGGGTTATATCTATAACGGTTAGCCAAGAGTAACCAATTTGGAGACTGGTTACCCTAACGGCGGTGAACAATTTGGAGACTGGTTACCCTAACGGCGGCTTTTTTTAGGCATATCATGGAGGAAGGGCACAAGCGTGTGACAGGTTGTGGTTGCAATTTTCACTTAAGGAAACCAAATATAAACAATGCCGGTGAAGAGTTTGAAACAGAAGTGTCCTACTGGGAAGGCACCTTACTACTGAATAAAAAAAATATAACTTATATATTATATTTTGAAATACAATAAACTACCAATTCCTGTAAATATAAACTAAATTTTCACTTATAATTTACATATTACCGTTTCAGTCATACCTTCTGTAACTATTTGTACAGGATACCTTCGTATTGAGAGTAAACTCTGAGCTATGTTAGTTTAGGATCTCTGATATCTAAACGGTTTCGCAGATTTCACTTAATATTGTATTAAATTGTTTTCTGGTTTAAGTGATCTCTGGAGGTATTGTCTACTACAATTTGAATTTGAATTTGATTCCCGAGCGTGTTTATTAATTTTTATATTTTGTCGTATCATTAATCAATGAATGCCGGACGAAGAAACATGAATCATTGTCACGTTCTGTCTCAACTGAGCTAGCGAGAACGCGGAAAAATTGTGTGTAACGACAGGCTGAGGGTTCTATCTCAACATGAAGACAAGAAATATTTTATATTTTTTTATTTCCTTGTGCGTTCACACAAGCGACATTGAGTTCCACCATTTTTGTGAAAAGTACTTAGGTATGTTCACACTCAATATTTTTATTTTTCGTTTCAATATTTTTCTTAATATTATGAAAAATTAATAAGTGTTATGAAAAATTAATCGTCAAATTCTTAATATTCTAGCGTTAAGACACTCCGTTCCCATTTTACACTTACGTTCCCTCATTTTTGACGATTTCTTGAGAAACTGGCGGAATTTAACACCGTACTTTGTTTTATTATTAGAGCGCGGGAACATTTTATCACCTAGAAAATAGAATCTATCACGCTTACAGTCATATACTTATGCCCCTCTGCCACGAATGGCTTCAATTATTTTTTTTATCGAAAAAAATATATTTACATTTGTAAATGTAGGGCAGGACTCGAAAAATAAATTGTTTCAGCGTCAATTAACTTGTTAGACCAAAGCATTCACCGAACATGTCAACTTGTCACACAGGTTGTTTGATATGTAATAAAAAAAAATTTAACCAGCCGGTTTCGTATTGAAAATAGGAGAAAACTAAAGATACGAGTGAATTTAAGTAATAACTAAAAAAATAGCCAAGCTAAGATACTGGTTTGTTTTTGTGTATGGTGGAACTTAACGCCGCGTTATATTTACCAAAGCAGAGAAATGAAAATAAAATTAATAATAATAGTATTTTAATAATCGAATCTACAAGCAAAAAATTGTCAGTATGCCTCGATGGGCTTAAGTAAAAAAAAAAATAATTGAGGCGTAGACGCGGCGTTAAGTTCCGCTACCTATTATCCTGGAATTGGATGTAAAATTCTACCCTTCTTTCCCATAATAGGATAAGCAGAGGGAGCCTAATCTATCATACAAACTCTTCATTTTACAAATGATAAAGAAAAAAATTACATCATTTCAAGATTACCCTTATTTTGAAAGTTTGGTAACAAACAACAAACAGCGTCAATACATAAACCGACACTAATAAATTATGTAAGAAAAATATTTGCACAACTGAATTAGAAGAAGAAAATACGGTACAAGGTCGATATAGCTATAAGTCATGAGCTCTAGCGATTTTTTTAAATAGTTCTTAACGCTTTTTCACGCTAGTTCCCGCTTAGCAATTCAAAGAGAATCTAATTAAAGGACTTTGTTTTATTTTTCTGTCCAAAATCGAAACGTCACGATAAATGGTGGAGCTTAACGCTGCGTATTTTAATCTATAGTTTATCTATTTAAAAAGAATCAACAAATATAATTATATATAATATAAAGTAAAATATAAGGTATATGTATGTATTCATAAAAAAATCATATTTTTTTATCATCGTAATTTATTTTCATTAAGCCCGCTATTATTTTCGTATTTTGGACATTGAAAATCATCTTTCGCTGTGAATTTGATTGATTGTTCTGTTTCGGTAACGGAAAACCAATAGTTTCCTCTTTTATACAGCGTCAACAAGTTCATTAAATATGTTTTCCCTAAAAGTATATAATATAATATTTCTATAGACTTTTTTTATGGTTTTAACAATTATAGTAAAAAGTTATATAGAAATATTAAGACCTGTAGTGGAAAAGTAGCACAAGCGTGCAACTATCAACGTCAGGTTATAGGTTCGATCCCTACTAAAGAAAAATATTTATATATTTTTCTTTGTGTGCAGTGACATTAAAACAGTAGTGCCGTAAATTATCTTTTTTAGTAGAAAAATACATAAACCAGGCACCCACTAGCAGCTTCGCTAGCTTTAATTACACTATTTTATTCATTTATCTCAATTACTTTCTTATCCTAATAATATTATCACTTTAAGAACAACATCTATACATTGAAAGCTAAAATTTAAGCCAAACAAATAAAGCAATTTTTCCGAATTAAATATTTTAAATTAGCATTCAGGTTACCCGTTTCTGAGATTATCGTACAAACACTTTTCACGCATAAACTACTCAATAAAATCAGATGAAACTTTAAAGTAATATAGCTTATATATCAGAATAACACATGGGTTATATTTTATAAAAATATCTTGTATAATTTGACTATAACATAATAATAAAATTAAACAGGCGAAGCTGCGTTAAAGTCGCTAATACAAAACAGTTCCATAAAAACAATTTAATTAACAACAAAATTTAGTTAACTACATACAAAAATAAGCGTACGCTTAACGCTTTCAAAGCTTTAAAAGCTTTGAAATAGTCAATTTATCTTTGAATAGAAACTACCATGACTAGAAATATCACAATGAATAACTTTTAGCACAAAGCACGGTCGATGTATCGCTAAGCTTTGACATTTAGAATTAAATAGCGATCTATTGGATGAATAACGGATTGTGTTTAAAACTGGTTCGCCGTTTCTGAATTTGCGCTTACAAAGGAACAAACAAACAGATACAAAGATAAATTAATAAAAATATTAAAAGTCACTATTTTGAGTCCTATTATATTAATAAAGTCACTCACTCACTCGCTCACTTAGCTTCACGCTGTATACCGCATATGGCAGGGTAGGCAGAGGGAACTTGGGATTCTAGTGTTAAGACAGTCCGTTCCGCTACCGTTCACCACTTTCCGCCAAATTTGCATATTGAGTGGCGGAACTCAACTACGCGCATTTACCTTATTACCAGAGCGAAGAAATGAAACAATAAATATTAAAATTGAAAATATTAAATATTTCATTTCCACGAGTGGGGATCGAACCCACAACCTGTCGGTTACAGTCACACGCTTGTGCTGCAAATAATAAACATTCCCTTTATTTGTTTTAATATATCCAAGTACAGAAAGTGACCAGTAACAGATTTATTATAAGTATAGATGTAATTTCGTCGAGTGGGAATTGAACTCACAATCTGCCGAGTTCACAGTCGCTCGCTAGTGCGTCTGCGCTACGACGGGGAACCTTTACATTACTTTATATCTTCATAATAACTACATAAAAGAGTATTCTTGTACAACGTCAGTTTAAAACATTGTTTTATGAAGTAAATACTAAACTACCCGCACTATAAGAGAGAATGCACACATAATCATATTTCAAAGTAAATACTTTAAAAGAACAAATGTGACAAGTTGTCGGTCTAACGAGTATTTACGAAGCATTTTCTCTGTGGTGTAAGAAGCAAAGATGAATTATTGCTTTTGCATTTTGTTATATTTATGTAAGACGTCTGATTTTACGCGCGATCATTCTTGGCTCGATTCTCGTTTGAAATGTGAAAATGTGTTTGTTTATTTAATTTTTCACGTTAAATAAAATTTCGCGCGAAAGTTCGCTTTCTTAGCTCCGTTTCCGCTTCTACCTTGTTGAGAATAGAACTCACACCTTTCGCATACAATCAAACAGTCTTATCATTATATAACTAATTTTTCATCAACCCCCTCAATATAATACCACGTCCATTAATAACTCGTTGTAATACCGTATAGCGAGGCACATTTGTCAAACATTCGCGGCAATTCATCTTGTGACCTTCAAGCACGTAAAGCTTTTGAATAACCTTCTGAGTGAGGTTTCTTATTAAAATATCATTATTGCTATGAGAATAGACGATAGAGCATAATTGTTATACGGTGGAGGCAATGCCTCAAATTCGTTGAAAAGTGGGGAACTGAACGGAGTCTCTTAATACTAGGTTCCCAGGTTCCCTCTGTCTGGCCTGCCATGTACGGGCGTGAAGCTGAGTAAGTAATTGAGTGAGTAGTACTTAGTTTGAATTAAAGTGGATAAACAGAGGGAACCTAATGTTAAGACATTCCATTCTTCATTTTTTACATTGCGCATGGAATGATAAAACTTGTGAATGATTCCAACACGAGAACAATTTATTTACTAATTTTAAAGTGTTAATCCACACTTAGGAAAGAAAAATATTTATTTAAAAAATGTATAAAAAAATATATTCAACGTAAAGGAGTATGAACTCGCGCCTCTTGGAATCTGTCCAAACGCTCCGACCACTAAGCCATACGTTCTCATCAAGCTACGTCAAAATTGTTATAGGCTTATTCTACCTTATTTATGTCTAGCATGTCTATAGATTTAGATATTTTTACTACCTATTTTTTTTTTAGATTCACGCTGAATCTAGCACATAACAGGGTAAGGAGAGGGTACCTGGTTAGGACTCTCCATCCTAATTAAGACACTCATGTTTCCCAAATTACGTCAATTTCTGGAATTATATGTGGAATGGCGGAACTCAACGCCGGTGCTACGCGTTATACACGAATTAGAATGTATTACATCATAATACTTTCAATTTAACCAATTGTACCTGCGGTGGGAATTATTTTGATGTGTAACAACTCTTGGACATACTTAAATCGTTTTCATTACCTTTAAAGTGTTAATCAACACTTAGGTATAAAGATTCCGCTACGTTAAAAAAATTATACGTCTTCTAAATAAGTATTTATACTTAAATTTTATTTATTTCATTAGACTACGCGAGTGAAGTCACAGGATAAAGCAAGTATGAGTATAAAATAATATTATCACATAAGTTTAAATTAAATAATCTGCATGTAAAATATTTCACTCGTAAATAACTACGTTTGATTTATAAACGTTTTCCGGTTAGTTCGTATCTGGAAAGTCAATTAGCGTTACTGCCAATTAACTATCAATAAATTAATTCTATATTATATATAGTTTTAACTTTTTCATTTTATAAAAATATAGCTAATATTTATATAAACGTGGCGGGTTACAGATTCGATTTCCACTCGGATGCATGAATTATTTTCTCTTGTATAAAGCACAGCGGTTAGCGCCGGCGAATTTTTCGAAAAGTGTTCAGCATTTCGTAAATGGAATGTCTTGACATACATTGAGCGTTGATGCATATTGTAAAGGAGCATCTTAAGTTCATAATTGGATCGTCTTAAATGTTGCAAATACTTAATGTTTTAGACCTCGAAACAAATGAGATGAGTCTCTCCAGTCTGTTTGTAGGTCTGTTTACGGTATTCTAGCTCACAAACAGATAGACTTACCTATTTATCGAATCAAAAGTATTAGTTTAAATATTTAAATGTTTAAGTGTTCGTTTCGGCGGAAAGTGAAGAACGGAACGGAGTGTCTTAACATTAGGTTCCCAAGTTCCCTCTGTCTACTCTGCCATGTGCGGGATACAGCTTGAAGCTGAGAGAGTAAATGAGTAAATATTTATTTTGGTTTCATACTAAATCCTGCACGTACTCATGAAAGATTGGTAAAAAGAACCTGGGGACTCCCATCAAAATACCATCGTTCCCTACTTTTTTTTAAATTTGAGAGTCATTGCGAGTTTATTGACGAAACTTAACACCGCGCTTTCCCTTGTTACCAGAGCAGGCGTGCTGCCTGCCTCAAAAAATTAAATTAATTTTCAAACTGAATTATTAATTTAATGTAACTTAAACTACATAGAGCTATTTGCTCAAATACCTTCTATGTCCAAACAATGTACCACTCTCAATTGTTTCTACGTTCCGCGTCGAGCTGTAGACCACAAGCCGTACTGAACACAACATGCTCTGTAAAGCTTTGCGATCGAAGTTATATTGGAGTGCGTATCTCAATATTGTCTTGTTTCGTTTCATGGAATGTATTTTTTTTTGTTTATTTTGGAGGCAAAAATGACTTTTGAATTTGATAATATTTGATATACAAAAGAGGAGAACTGGGTAATATTTATAGAAAATTCTTGGGGGCGCAATGGCACAAACATAAGACTGACTGTAAACGACAGGTGGTGGGTTCGATCTCCACTCGAGAAAATGAAATATTTAATATTTTCAAATTAAATATTTAATGTTTCAATTTCTTCGCTGTGGTAACAAGACAAAGCACGGCGTTGACTGGCGGAAGTCAACGCCAATACGCAATGCGTAAAATTAGGCGGAAAGTGGAGAACGAAAATGAAACGGAATGTCTTAACACTAAATTCCCAAGTTCCCTCTGCCTACCAGACTGTCGCTTAGCTCATATAATCGAAGCTAACTATCCGAATTTTTATTTAATATAATTTAAGTGTAATTAGAAAAAATGGTTGATTATTTAAGTATAGTTATCTGTGCTGTTATATAATTAATAAATCATAATCTTAATCTTTTGGGATGATATTTTAATTTTTAAAAAATGTCGCTGTAATTATATTTTTATAATAATTACTTGTCAACATTTCCTGCGGTGCCGCTGAATTCAGTTATCGTGTTGATCCTCAAGCCGTATCTATTATTTCTTTTTGTGAAAGTCCCATAAAAATGAATTTAACTTTTCTGGAGATTCATTGTCGAAAACAAGTAGGGAGACAGACAAAAATTGAAATTAAAAATTGAGAACAATACTGTGTGCGACTGTGAGAAAATAATTGTGTTATTTTTAAATTACAAACAAATATTTTTTAATTTAAATTTAAACATGTAAAAATAGTATTGTTGTTGCTTAAAAAGACTTTATCATACCCAAAGGCAAATGAGGTTGAAGCGTAATTTTATGCAAATGAATAAATTACCTAACCGTCTTATATTATATTATAACTAAGTTGTAATAAGTAATGTAAGAATATTAAATAGTCTTCTTATATTATATTTTTCTTAAGAAATAGTACAATTTGTGTAAAAATGTAAAAAAACGCGACGATTCTATAAGATGTTCGATTCCTGCTCGGGGTTGTTCGAGAATATTTGGTTCGTGTTGTTAAGAGTCAATTGACAATATTATTATCATTCATTTTAGCCTGTCGTGGCGCAGTGGCACAAGCGTGTGACTGTAAACGTGATTGTAGGTTTAATCCCCACCTGAGGAAATGAAATATTTAATATTTTAAATTGAAATATTTCTTTTTTTCATTTTTTCGATCTGGTAACTAGACAAAGTACGGAGTTGAGTTCCATTACTCAACACGCTATTTTTTTTTTTTTTTTTTATGGAAAAGACACGGCAAACGAGCGTACGGGTCACCTGATGGTAAGTGATCAACGCCGCCCACGACCCCGTGTAGCACCAGGGGAGCTACAGGAGCGTTGCCGGTCTGTAAGGTGGATGGGCAACGGGGCCCGGCATTACCCAATGCGAAACGCAGTGACCAAGGTCACTACTTAACGCCGGTTTTAAATGCCGGGGGTGGTAACAATCCGGTCGAGTCTGCCCATGCGTGTTGTTATTGCTGAGAACGTGACTCTTCCACTCGTACTTTAGTCGCCTCTTACGACACCATCAGTACCAGGGTGATCCTATTCTAAGCCGGAATCACACGGCGATGTCTTAAATCTGCGGAAAGTGGGTAACAGAATGGGATGTCTTAACACTACCTACCCTACATGCGCAGGATACAGCGTAAAGCTAAGAAAAAGATGTAAAAGAGACCGAAAAATAAGGGATTCGATAGAATTGATAAAAATATATATTATTTTTCTATTCTTGTATGAGATTTTTGTGAAGTAATCTCCTCTGCATTAACCCAAAAAATATGAATGCCAAAATTCAGCCGTGTGTTGAGTGGTGGAACTTGTTTCCATGAAAACATTAAATATTTAATTTGAAATAAAAAATAATAATTTCAATTGCTCCAATTTCTTTTTAACCACTGAGAGAATGAAAAGATCGTCACTAAAACTTTTATTGCTTTTATAACAAATTGTGTTAAAACTTCGTACAAAAGGAAAATTTAAGAATTATAATAAAAAAAAATGTAACAAAGTTTGTTTTATTTCTTTATTTTCGAGTATGATACAATATTACTTATTCATAGTTTATTTCAGTTATCGAAATACTTAAAATACCTAACTAATCGTAGCATTGTCTATAGTTATATATTTTTTCTAGCTTCACGCTGTACAGCATAGATACGTCATAGCACGGTTAGCAGAGGGCAACTAGGAACCTAGTGTAAAGACACTCCGTTTTCATTTAGATAATCCAATTCCCTCCTTTCTTCTTATAAATTATATAACTTAATAATATATAATGTCTGTCTGCAAGTATTACATTATAAAATTATAATAGGATTTTATGGATACATTTTTAATGTATACTTTCAGCAGAGAAAAACTATGCACGATTAAATAATGTTGTTTTTACTGTTTTATAAATCGCACTAACTTGACACCGCCCTTTATTTAACAATTCAAAAAAAAGATCCGAATATTTTTGAGATATGAAATGCCGAATCAGAAAAACTTTCACGCACGTCCTATTTGTAGATAAAACGACATTTTGTTTCCAGCTACTTGTAGGCGTAAGTTGTATTATATTGTATCGAAAATATTTTTGTATGTAATCCAATAACACCGCTATTACAGGGAACTGTTGGGCCGTGTTCATATTACATATCGATCGTCCCCTTTGTATTTTCTAGTTTCAAATGAAAATAACATATGAACTGGTAAAAAAGAGTTTAAAAACTTTTCTTTTCACTTTCACGCTATATCCCTCACATGGCAGGGTAAACAGAGGAAACTTATACTCCGTTCCGTTTCCCAATTTCCGTAGAACTTATGACATTGCGTGTTGGCAGAACTCAAAGCCGCGCTTTTACACGCTAAAACGATAAAATCTGTAACCAGTGTAAGCCAATTTGTACTGAGGATTGAGTATTGAACATTAAATATTTTTATTTCCTGGTTCCGGCAACGAGGTAAAGTGTGGCGTTTAGTTTCACCAATGACTCTATGTAGCGGAAAGTGGGGAACGGTAATGTCCTAATTGCGACAGAGTGTCTTTACACTATGCTTGCTTGCGGAATATAGCGTGAATTAAAAAAAACTGATTTGCAGGATCATGTCCTACAATAACCAAAACCCAAAAAATCTTTATCAACTTCACATTGTACGATAATTTATTGATAATAAATTCATATAAAATTTTCTACATTTTCTCATTTTATATTAAATTTACAATATATTTAGCAATATGATTTTACATTTGTAGAGCAATAACATAGATTTATGAAACGAAATAACAATACTTATTGAATTCACAGTCGGTTGCAATAAAACTTGAGAAATAGCTAGAACAACTATACGGTATTGAGGTCAACTGCATTGTATGTTTGTACAGAGTATATATAATAATATTTTTCAATATTTTACATATTCACTCATTTTATGTATGTTTCGGAACAAAATGTGGAACTTAAATGTCGTATAAGACAAAAGCTTAGAGGCCTATTGTGGCTCAGACGCACAACCTTGCGATCGTAAACGTGACACGTCGTAGCGCGACAGGCGCTGCCTTGAGTTTCGCCACTCAACACGGAATGCCTCAAAAAATATTGTGAGAATTTTAATTCATAATCATTATATTTTCAATATTTTTAAAGAAGACATACTTACTTAGAAAATAAAATGTTGTAATATAAGTGTGTATCTGGAGGCAGACGTCCAATTACAACAACTACGCAATAGACGGAAAGAAATAGACGCAATGGATTAATAAAAGTTATCCTCTGTTTACTCTACTTTATGCGGGATGCAGCGTGAAATTAAGAAGAAACCGAGATGATATATGATATATTACCAAAAAAATCAAAATAACACAAATAAAGTGAAAAACAAAGCTAGTGTCTGATAAAGATGTCGGCAAAGTGTCTAACTGTAATTGCAGTGGTTGTATGTTTAAATCCTTCTTGCTCAGGTAAAAACCGCGCTTGATTTCCGCTATTCCATATGCAATATTGAGTGGCTCGTCTGGGACTTAATTTCCTAATACTAGGTTATCTACTCTACTGTAGGGGATAAGGCCTGAAACAATAAAAAAGAAAACGAAATACATACTTAATTTTCTTTGTATACTACAAAAAATAATACCTAAAAACAAAGTATTTTTTAACTTTCCATGCATTTCTTATGCATTTCTAATACATATTTACTCACTTACTCACTCACTCAGCTTCACGCTGTATTCCGCATATGGCAAGGTAAATTTACTCTTAGAAAGTTGTTTATCTGACTACGATATTAAAACACACAACGTAAATTTTATGTTAAGTTAGCGATTTTACTTTGGATACAATTTTAAAACAAAATATTTTAATTTTTTATCAATTTTAAAATCAAAAACAAATTCTTGACTCAATTAGAACTTTGATTTTCGTGATTATTAAGCATTTTAAATGTAAAAAAGTAACCGAAATGGAAACGTTGGATTTTCAAAAATGTACAAAAATAAATATACGTGATTAATCCAGTTAAATTTGTTTCACGCTAATTTGATTAGAACCAAAAATATAAAATATATTAAACATCTTCCTACAAACAAAAAATAACGAACACTATTTTATTTAGGATTATAACCTAAATACCAGCTTATGTGACATATATTCATGTTTTTATTCATGGACGTAGGTGCATTTCGAAATGGTTTTATAGACCATTACATTGAGGGATCACCCTGTATTACACCACGCTTATTAATTCTATGCGCCCGGAAGCTTTTTACTGTGTAAATAAACACCTGCGTTTAACAAGATTTAGTGAGTTAAAAAAAGTTGGCGTTTTTCGGTTAATTTTGTTGAGTTTTACATTTTTGAGAGCGCATTTTTTTGTCGTGTCTTGTGCAGTGAAAATAATGTCCATATAGTTAGGAGTGATAAAAACATGAATTTTATAGTTACAGTTTCTTTAAAAGACTTTGTTTTTACTCGTAAGCAACGTCTAGTTTTTGAGATATTGCGCGTTGAGTGGTGGATCTAAACACCGCGCTTTGTCTTGTTACATAATTAAGTAGAGAATATACATTATTCATTCGGGGATGACTGGGAATTCGAATCCACAGCAATCGCACTTACATTCAGAAGGTGTATCAAAGTAGTCATAATTTTTTTTGTATAAATATACTTTCTTTTTTCATTTTTGTCAAATGACATGAGTATGCATATCATACAATTAATTCTATTCTATACTGTATTAGGAAAACGCGAAATATCATCATTACGACTAAGAGGCCAGACGAGACCAAAATTACTGACTGTAAAAGTGTTCTAAAAAGGTGAGGCCTGTGGTGGCGCAGCTGTAAACGACAGGTTGTGGGTTCGACCCCCGCTTGAATAAGTTAAATATATTTACTAATTGAATATTTAATTTTTAAAATTAAATATTTAATTTGATATATGATATTTTCAAATTAAATATTTCAATTTATATTTTCAAATAGAATACTTAATATGTTCATTTCTTCGCTCTGGTAACATCTGGCAAAGCGCGGCGTTGAGTTCCACTATTCAAAACGCAATGCCGCAAATTCGTTAAAAAGTGGGGAACAGAACGTAGTGTCTTAACACTAGGTTCCCAAGTTCCGTCTGTCTACCCTGCTCTGTGCGATGCAATAGAGTTTTATAAAATATCTTTTTATTTAAATAAAATTTAATGAATTTAATATTATTGATCATTTACGATGTAGACGGAGTAACTCACGAGGAATCCACTAATCCCTAGAGTTGCTGAATAAGAAATTGTATTAAGATTTATCATAATTTATTTATATTTCAAATCTAAGAAGATCAAACCTACAACGTAGGATCGAACCCGAAACCCTAAGGTTGAACGAGTAGAACAATATCACGAGATTCAATTTTTCTCTTTCAACTCAACGTCGTACTTTGTCTTAAAGACATTCTCTGTCTTCATTCCAGAAACCGATTCTTTCCCCTAAGTAAAGGTACCCTCGAGAGTGCTCTGATCCAAACTTTTATACTAAAAATTCATGTAGACTTAACTAAAATTAATTTCTATATAAAAAATGACGGCCCATAAAATGATATGCAATATAGATCCGTAATAACTTGTCGAAACTTATAACAGGGGAGGGAAAAGTTGTTCAAATTATCGTCAGACAAACTTTTTTCAACGTTTTTGGGAGCAAACGTAAAAGTTAGATAAAGTGATCTATATTTGAAGTATTTTTAACATAATTTTGTTGTAAAAATATATTAAAAGCAATAAATCATTTTGCAACAGTGCAATATTTAATAGTTTCATTTTCAAGGTAAGTGCGGTGTTGAATTCTACCACTAAACATACTTACAATTGGCGGGAAGTTGGGAACTGAAGTGTGGGGAGCAAAATATTGTAAAACTAGGATTCCAGGTTATCTCTGCCTACTAATATATCTTTGATTATCGCAATTGTTAAACATTTTAATATCTCTGCCTAACCTGGTATGAGCAAGATAAACCGAAAACCTATAAAATAAATATTTTTTTTGAGTGTTAGAATACAAATTAATATAGAGATACGTATAGATTTGCAGAGATCAACATCACACTATGTCTAACCGGACGGGAAAACTAAAAAAATAAAAGCCAGAGAAATGCGAGCAAACCTCGTCTGTCGAGGGTTCCGTAACAATTTTAGGATTATGAAAATAGATTTTATAAAATCTGACAACATTTATGTGAAATAACCTAAAATGTTATAAGGTTGTTATTGTTTTTATCCGTAATATAAATGAAAATTACTATTTTTAAGACTTTTTATTGAACCAAATTCTAAAATGTAGTTCTACTAAAAGTTTATAGTGTACATTTTGATTACTCGGTGATTTCATAAAAATCGAACAATAACGATGCAAATGCAGACTATAAAGCGATTCTATAGAGGTTCCTTTTTTCTTTTTGAGGTATCGTAAAAAGAAGATAATGAAATATAACTATCACACTAATGCACTCACAAAAATATTGTTCATTAGAGTGGTTTGTGGGGAACAGTTTCGTTAATCTAAAGCTGAAAGTACTGAAACATTTGGATGTGAGCCAAAATGTCACCTATATCTTTACTACTATTAGATACGAAGTAAAGTTCGTGAACATGTTAATATTTTTAATCAACTGCGCTCAAAGGATGGTAAAGTGTTTCGAAAATATGAATCTATGTACATATGTTTGTGTATATTTATTTGACATGTCATATAGATTAAACGACCGAATGGTTATTGAAATTTGATATAGCGGAGTTTGCAGAGGTAACAGGGGAACCAAGCGTTAAGATACTCTATTTTCGTTAAGTTTAAGAGAGGACATAGGACCTTAGTGTTAAATCACTCCGATTCACTTTATAACGTTATTTCCTTCACTTTCCTGTGAATTTTCGCGGCATAAGGTGTTGAGCGGATCTCAACTTTGCGCTTTTTCTCATTAATAGGGCAAGAAAATAAAAATAATAAATATTTAATTATCCTAATGAAAATCGAATTACCAACTGCGTTAACCGGCCAGCTATATAAGTATATAAATATTTTCGACCGAATTTCACCCCTATATATTTCACCCCAAATTCCTTCAACAAAGCTGTGTAAGTACACTGTGCATAATACAATAGATACGTTATTCAGATTTCTATATGTGAAGCAATGTCAGCATTACGTGAGCTCGTTCATACAAATTGCGTTCTACCAAATATAATTTGCCTCAAAAGCACTTTAACATGATATGTTATATTTACTTCATACTTCACGCATGTATCAAATATAGCAAGGGACAGGGAAGGAATTTAAAGAAGGGCGCAGGGAAGGAAATCTAGTGTTGAGATACTCCGTCCTCATTAAAACACTCCCGTCTTCAGTTTAAAATTAAAAAGCTGTTAAAGCCATGCGATGGCATAATATTATCTGTAAAATAAGAAACATATAACATACATACATATAATTACATACGCGACCCTAAATGTCAACTACCTTTACTATTAGATACGAAGTTAAGTTCGATATAGCGGAGGTGATATAGCGGAGTACGCAGAGGTAACATGGGAACCAAGTGTTAAGGTACTCCATTTCTCATTAAGATTCTTTGTTCTCTATTTTCTCATCAATTCTAACGTACTGCTTTTTGAGATATAGAACGCAACACCGCACTTTGCCCGTCACCAGATCAAGAAAATAAAAATATTACATTTCATTCCCTTAAGCGGCAATAAAACTTACAACCATTGTACTTACAATCGCATGCTTACGCCATGACAAGCCTCATTCTTTTATACTAATTCTATTTACACTCATTTCTAGTTAATTATTTATTACAATATGCTATCTTATATTTAACGAAGAGCAAAGTCATTTGAAATTGAACGTCGTGGCCCTCTTACTCAGAAAGTAATTAGATTGACCTACAGCTTGATAGGATCCAGACTAGATATAAATCTTGAGGTTTATTAACGACAGGAAATTGTCGTTCGCATATACAAATATTATGAGAAATTTTAATAAAATATTAATAAGACAATATTTTTATTTCTACGTTCGTTCTGGTAACGAAACTAGGCGCGATGTTGAGTAACGCTTTTTTACACGTAATGGCTTCGTAATTTGGCAAAAAGTGAGTAACGAAAGTGTGTAATGGATACAAAGTGTCTATATAACTCCGAATTTTCGCGGTATTAGGTGTTGAGCGAATCTCAATTATGCGCTGTTTCTCGTCGCTAGAGCAAGATGATAAAAATAATAAATATTTAATTACTGAAATGGAAATCGAATCACCAACCGCCTCAACCGCCAAGTTGATTAAGTATATAAATATTTTCTACCGAATTTCTCCTCGATATATTTCACCCCAAATTCCTTCAACAAAGCTGTGTAAGTACACTGTGCATAATACAATAGATACGTTATTCATATTTCTAAATGTGAAGCGAGTCAGCATTACGTGATCTCATTCATACAAATTGCGTTCTACCAAATACAATTTGCCTCAAAAGCACTTTGACATGATATCTTATATTTAGGCTTCACGCATATATCCCTCTAATAAGCAAGAGACAAAGAAGGGATTTAAGGAAGAGCACAGGAAGGGAATCTAGTGTTGAGATACTCCGTCCTCATTAAAACACTTCCGTTTTCCACTTTTTGCTGAATTCTGGGGCATTGCCTTAAGTGAATGCCGTTACATATATATAAGTTAAGGTTTAAAATAAAAAAAAATCCAATAACACCATGCAATGACACAATAATAACTGAAACAAGAGACATTAGGACATAATTATATACGTGTTTTGAATCAGACGACAAAACAGCTTGCCGTTTTATTTGATTATTTTGTACGTTATTGCGTTTTTAATATGATTTTACGTGCATGGTTTTCTATTAACAATGTGATACTTTGTTGTGTTTTAACTTCAAGTTGACAGAATTTAATTTTTTTTTTTTTTATTTTTTATTTTTCCATAAATTTTAACAAGATTTTCTATAACAACCGTCTGCCAAACTGCGCAGCAGTTTATCGGCAGTAGTTCTCTACAGTGTCTTAACAACATTTGCTTATATCTATGTAAATAAACAAAATAAACAATA
>DWMZ01000063.1:0-42901 GCA_018249855.1 Eueides tales michaeli
TCCGGTCGAGTCTGCCCATGCGTGTTGCCATTGCTGACAACGTGACTCTCCCACACGTACTTTAGTCGCCTCTTACGACACCACCAGTACCAGGGTGATCCTATTCTAAGCCGGAATCACACGGCAGTTTAGGAATGTTTTATCATCGAGAGTAATAAAAGTTATTTAAATGCTTCTTTTAAGTGGAATTGGACCGACAATTATTTCCTTTATATTCAGACCTTACTACGTTGTGAAAAATCTAAGTAGGCCTTGAAAATATTATTTACTGAATCTTCTAAACATTTTCCTTAATTATCGCATAAAAAATTACATACACTAATAATTTTATTACTACGTAGCCATTAATTTGGCTAATGAAAAATTTAAGTTTAATCTAGACTTATACATACAATGCTGGACTAAGGTTTAGTCGGGGACTTTTCTGACTTCTGATTTAAGGATCTTCCCCTTAAATACCGACACTAAATTGTTGTGTTTTTTATATTTACTAATACAATTTCACCACATAAATATTACACACTATACTAACTCAGAAGCTTCAGTTCTCTTGAGTCTTCTTACTATGTACATGTTATCGAGGAGCTAGATCGCCGTAAAGTTCACATGATGCTGAAGTCATTGTGTTCGTGAGCTTTAGTATATTTCTTAATAACACTATCAGACCACTATTTTAAGATCCCTATGGAGGTCATCGTTTTTAATTTACCAAAGAGCATTAACTATTTTTCTTAGTACTTTATTCCGGAATCGGCGTATGACATCTATATATTAGAGGCCTGTCACGACAGGGGCACAAGCGTGTGACTGTAAATGCGATAGGTTGTGGGCTTGATCTCCACCCCAAGAAATTAAATATTCAAGAACCAATTAAATATTTAGAAGCTCTGGTAATAAGGCAATATATTTGTGTATCGTATTATTCAACTTATTTGTTGGTGAAATCGGTATGAATTAGTTTTGATTCATTTAATTTAACCCTCCAATCTTTTGTCTAATTGCGTATGATAAACATAGACAGTATCAGCATACAGCATCTTGTATATGTGATTTTCCTACAGCCATTATGGCAGTGTCATCAGCAAAAATTGCTATAGTGTTATTTTCTAGCTTGGGGATATCCACAATATGGGACATATTGTGGATACTCTCACATTAGAAAATAATATGAGTATAAAAAGGTGCATAAAAAGTAGAGGATCGTACCTAGTACCTTTTATCTTTTTGATATCAGTAAAATATTTTTGTTGTCTTTTCATGTTTTTCACGTAATTAAATTTTAACTTAAAGAAAATATAATGTAATTAAAGTATAAAATAATTATTTACTATTTTCTATATATATATATATATATATATATATATATATATATATATATATATATATATATATATATATATATATATATATATATATAATATTTTTATATATAATTATTGTCGCTAAGAAGTACTAAGAAATTTCACCTACTTTTCTTTTTTGAAGAATTGAATAAATGTATTTTACAGATTTATTTTTTTAATGAGTGGATTTATAATGCGCTTTATTAGAAATAAACACAACGAAAGGCTACAACGGGACGGAAATGCAAGTAAAATGACTACGTATCGGACTACGTTCAACAAGTGAAAGCACACTTGTTACTTCAAAGAGAATTTACATAAGCTTGCTAAGAAATAGCAAACCATATTTTTACATATTAACAATATCAGTACTTGAATTTTTTTTTACGTAAATTTATAAGGTTAGGTTTTTTTGTATTTTATTTGGCGCGTAAAAGGAGATTTAATGACATCATTGTTAAATGGGCAGACGTTTGGAAAACCACGATCGTAGTTTTATTTAAAATACATTTTTGACGTTTAGTTATTTTCTGTTAAGCCAAAGTATAATGTAGAAAGTACATGTATACCTAGAAATGTCATAAAATGTGGAAAGTGCAGACTTATGATTAAATATATTCTGTCTAGCAATATCCAATACAACCATTCAAACACAACACACAATAAAAAAGGAAGTAAATTACACAATTATATAAGCTCTTTCTAGATTTTTTTAAATAACGTTCAACATCATCCGCTACGTCATAATCTGAACTAGTGCTACGGTCGTAGCCATCTCATTAACAAGCAACTTAGTTGATAGGATGACAAGACAAACATTTATATTAAATGGAACATGATACATACAACAACGGTTTCTCAACAAAAAAAACCGTCCCATTACCAAAAAATAATAATAATATGTTAAAATATAAATATTTTATTGAATTTAAATTATTCGTACTTGATAATGAAAATTGAAAAATAGTTCTTAGTTATCAAATTCAAAATTAAATATTTTTTCTGTAATTCACTGTCTTTTTGTAAAATTTAATATCGAATATCGATGATAGCGCAGCCATGCCTAATTGGTTTATCCTGACTCCACGGTGCATCACTCATCACTCTAGCAGTGCAAGGTGCACACGTCGGGACTACGCGCTTATATTTTACGCAAGTCGTGGGTCGTACGAGTCCTGGGTCAAATATTGTATTCTAAATATATATAAAATAAACACTACATAAAATATATGGCAAAAATTTATACTTCGTTTATTCTTATTATATTATAAAAGTGCATAAATTATTATGATAAAAGACTCTATGGTGAGATTTCTCCGAATGCGAACCCGTCCTCCTGCGGCGTAGGAGCTCGGTAAGTCAAATTCTTATTGCATAGTTAGTATTTTTTTAGATTTAGTTACCATTACTCCGACAATATCAACTGAAAGTATAATTTCATTAAATAATTATATCGTATACACTTACACTAAAGCTTAAAAGATATATATTAATAAATTCAAATTAAAATATTTAGATACTTTTATCTAAAAGGCTTTTAAGCAACAATCTTTATACTGAAAATAGTTCGAATGATTATCATAAAATTTTGTTTGTAAAGTGTTTTGGGGGCAATAAATCTATCCAGCTAGATTTCATGTTTAAAAAACGTCTTTTTCGCCTTGGCAATGATAAATTGCTAACGAATGTAATTTTAAAATAAGAAAGTAATTTTCTCCGGTATATTTTGAGAATGTTATAATAGCTTAGGTCAATCGGGCGGTCTCAGAAAGAGAAAACCTTCAATCCTCCGTATTATTTTATTTACTTTCTTTTTGTCTTCCAATTATTATTTTTTATTCAATATATAATTTATATCTTAATATATTTTCCATAAAATGGCTAACTAAAAACATATGTTTCATCTGGTATGAATATCCGGTACTGCTTGTATAATATGATGTAGATATACTTTAACTGATGTCTTTGTAATTTATTAACATGTCATGTACGGAAGCTATTGAGATTTTAAGTACGACAGATAGGAAATAAACGTCTTCACCGACATACATGTAGGTACAGAAAATTAATACTCATTAAAGTACATTGAATAAAATGAAATCTAAACAACTTTAGTAAAGCTAACCTGTATATCTTAGTGTTTTGTATGTTAGTATTTTTATTCGGCCGCGTATGCATCATATTTTTTTATTACCATAATGTTTTATGGTCGTATAACACAACATGTCATGTTACAATTTTCATTAGCTCTTTTCATCCTGAGCCTTTTTAGCTAATCGGATATTTCATATAGTGTTATCTAACTCATCCAATTCTAACTTGGTCCTTAGTAATTGTATATAATATATGGGAATTATTTGAGGTAAAACCTACACAAATTATTATTAAATATTAATGGCTAGGTGACCTGAAAGAAATAAACGTCTATGATACCGTAAATAAAATAATAATAATACTTAAAAAAATCGTTTTAAGCCATTTCTAGGCACTTCCTCCTTTATTACGAGTGTACTTTACAATATACTATCATAGGATAGTATACGTGAGCAAATTTCAATCAATTTGAATTGCAAAAGGTGGTTCAAATAGACATTTCATTTTACATGGATAGATTCATACATAAAATTATTAAAATTATTAGTCAAATGCACATCGGACTCAGCCATGAAGGATTTTGTAATTACAAGTTTAGATCTATTAGATCTACTTAACCTACTAATTGTTTACGCCTTCTTTAAATACCACTTACATACTCTGCAAGCAATAGATTACTTAAAGCCTTATGAAAGGAACTTGTCAAAAAATGTCCGTTAAAACAGTAAAATTTTTATTTATTCTAAGCTGTCAATTAGAATAAATAAATAACATCACGCTAGTACATAGTTTAGAATAGTACTTACTAGTTGAAAATAAAAATAGATACCCAGTATAGGTAAATCTTTCGCGGCATCGCACTTTACATTAAATTCTTTAAATTATGGTAAAAATCGATAAAAATCGATTTGAATTCGCTTCGTGCACGTGTATCCTTGTATTGAGCCTTCTAATTTGATATCCATATGTAAGATTACAAAAAAATAGTATTTTTTGCAATGTCTAAAATTTTTTAACGTCACCTAAAAATAATTGGGCTGTTAAGACGAATGTAAGGATACCTTAATTATGTAACTCCGTTTAGCGGTTCCGGAAATATCAGGCAATAAATAATTTTTCATACATACGTACTCGTACAAGATACGCGCGAAAAACATAACCCTGTCTTGAAAGTGGGCAAACAAAATAATTACAATTATTAGTTGCATAAATTCCCAAAATATATTATGTATTCTTATGTATTTATATGTAATTTTGTAAAAATAAAAATATAATAAATAAATATATGAGTGAATGATATTGGAATATTTAAGTTTTGAATGATTCTAGGTACCTGAGCTGTGTTTGTACTTCAGTAAATTATTAACAACGTTAGGTAGGTCCAAATTCAATTCACTTTGGAAAATACACAGCTGTTATTGAAGCCGCTTATAAAGTTACGCTTTGAGTGAAGTACGAGTATAGTGTATAAGTTCTACTATATGTGGTTTATATTTCCTTTAAGCTGGTCAGTAGTATTTAAATAAAAAATAATTATCTTTGAAGTCGTTACAGTTCCAGTAACGAAATTGTTGGATAAACATAAAAGTATGCTTATCCCCGCGTGTGTTCATTTAATTTTACATAATTTAAAATAATAAATAAACTTTTAAATAATTTTTTGGTTACTTTATTTTAAGTTTTCGTATGTTATGTGTTACACATTGTACTTATGATGAATTTGATAAAGAGCTGTAATAAATTTTCCGTTGTAATTAATAATATAACACGATAAATTAAAATGATTACAATTATTGTTTATAATCCAAAATTCACTTATACCTAATTTCAATCGATATAAATATCATCATAAGACTTCTCAAGCGATCCACTAGAAAATTGTACGTCTATAAAAGAAATATGAGCTTCTCAGAAAACAAGTTAAAGCTATTTTTACTTTCTAATCTATTGCTATATGATTGTCATTAATTGAAAGGATGCTACGATTGCGCGTAGCGCTATGGTTCATTATGAATATCTTATATTTTATTCTTTATGTACATAAACAGTAAGCTATGTTATGAGGTCTGTCGTGGCGCAGCGGCACAAGCGTGAGGCTGTAACCGACAGATTGTGGGTTCGATCCCCACTCGAGGAAATGAAATATTTAGTATTTTCTATTTAAATATTTAATATTTTCATGTCTTCGCTCTAATATAAAGCAAAACGCGGTGTTGAGTTCCGCCACTCAACACGCAATGCCTCAAATGTATCACCATAGAGTAACAAATATGGTCCTTGCGAGCTTTAAAAACTTTACAGACGTTGAAAGTATAATGCTCAGAGTATATTTGTTAGAACATTTTAGATTTCATCAAATAATTTTTAATTATTCCGTTACGTAATAAAAAGTCAATTATTTGTATTAAAATGGATAGTCGTCTCAGTTAACTATGACACCCTTTGTCATTCTATAGGGAATTATAAATTCTAGTGCAAATAAATACATTATTTTTGCTGAGACAGATTGTAGACATATATTTACATATAACAATCCTTAGATATTTATAATTAAATATTTATAAATAAAAATTAATTTCTTGGAGTGGGGATCAAATTCACAACCTGTCGCGTTCACAGTCACATGTATGTACGAGTCTCGTACCTTACGACAAGTCTAACAGGATAGCTGCTATCAATTAAAAATTAAAGTTTGACATTAACATTTCTTACTTCGTTCTTCGACGACTGTCGAATGATTCATTCTTGTTGTTAAATATTTCATTGTGTACTATACCTTCTACGTATATTTAAAGGAATTAATTAGTTAATTTCTTACAAATTACTTAGCTTGAATATTTTTAACGTAGTTATTTCTTAATTTATTTTATTTCTTTGTATTTCTCTGCGAATACTTTCATACATCATCACATTTTTGAAGGCTCTTCTGGCTCTTTTTACTATAAGAAGACTTTCTTTTGTATAGAGTAATTTCCATAGTTGTCTATGTAAGAAATAGAATATTAATACGAAACAACATTGAGAAGTCCGTACTATTTATTTATGAAAGAAATAATATGTCCCTCGTTATAAAATATTAATAATATATTAAATAATATAATATTATAATATAATTAAATTTAAGCTTCAGTCTGTATCCCGCATGTAGCATGGTAAGCCACAAGAACCTAGTGTTAAAATACTTTGTTCCTTTCCCGACTTTCCGCCGAAATTGAGGCATTGCGTGTAAAATGCCGAAACTCAACGCCCCGCTTTGGCTTGTTATCAATTATTATTAAAAAAAGTAAAGAAATGAAGACATCAACTATTTAATTTGAAAATATTAAATATCTCATTTGTTGAATGGGGATCGAATCCACTACCTGTCGCGTTTATAGTCGTACTTTTGCGCCTCTGCGCCACTACAGACCTCAAATGAATTATTTTCTTAGTAAATGCTAACAGACTGTTTTCACTTTATACATATTCTGATTTTTAAAACTTGTTTTTCAGGTTAGAAGAGGTTTTTGCTATTATATCATATAGTACATTACAGAATAAATAACGACGTCTGGAAGATAATAAAGAAATAAAGGGCGAAATTTCATAATATAATAAAATATTGTTAATTTCTCTTTAGGCTTTTTGATAAACGGTGTGCCCTACTTTGTAGGGCACTTAACAATGATAATAGGTATTATAAAGGTATACTTGACTACCATAGCAAACATTGGATTTTTATACAGCATATTAGGATCCACCTTCTTTTCCATAATGTTAATGATCCTACTTTGCCGACGTAGACGCCGATTTCTGAGGGCCGATGAGAACCGTCGTCTCGTAGTTCAGCGCCTACGACGCCTCGGTTACGATGTTCGTAGACGTTATACATTTAACTAAATTTTTCTTCTTAAACAAATGAATATAAATAAAAACTTTTATTTTATACTTTATACACTTTTTGTATTTAAAAATATCTTATAACTACTAGAAATATTTAAAAGCAACGTTAAACATAAATAGCGTAACTTACACGAATTGGATTCTTTAAAGGTAAGAAAAACATACATTTTCATTATTATTATTTAAAATTTTAAAAGTAAAGATTTATGTTATTATATAGGACACTAATTATATTATTCTGTTGATTCTGACATAAAGTAAAATTAATAAAGATGACTCTATATTATATCGTGGGATGATAAATAAAACTCTTAATTACATTTGTAGTTAGACATAATGAGGTTTTAAACTTATTTTGATAGTGAAAATCAGATTTTAGTTATTGAATTTGGCTGTTAAAATAACTGATGATATCCTACAAAACCTAAAATAACTTTTATTAAAAAAGTTATGTTCCACTAGTTATTTATATAACAAAATAAGTTTAACACCTCATCATGTATAACTAACTACAAATGAAATTAATGAGTGTCATCCCACGATATTGTTATTGTATTGATTAACTAAAAAATAAAATAAAAATATATTAGCTATCCGTACATCAAGCTTAAATTTCGAAAATTAAAAAATAAAACAAATGCCTAACAACGCGACGAAATGCGACGGCTGTCGGTTAGACTTGAAGAAGTTTGAGTTGAGTTTCACCACTAAACTTGCGTGTATAGTGATGAAACTCATTGCCATGCTTTGTCTTGTTACCCATTTTTCAACAAATTATCCATTTTTTATCAAATTATAGATTTTTCATCAAACGCTCGAAGCATTGCTGCCTCGAGCGTTTAATGAAAAATGGGTAATGGAAATGTTTTAAATTGAATGGAGTATCTTAAAACTAGGTATCCAGGTGCCCTCTGTAACTTGAACTGAATGTCTCCACTTTCCGCGCACACGCGTCGTCGTCACAGACAGACAAATAATAATAATGTTAGTAGAAGAAGTATCTCGATAGGATATGACTCGCTTATGGAATTTAAATTAAGAGCAGTAGTGTTTGTGAACACCCTGTGCGTCGGCCCTGGAAGACTTTAACAGCAGTTAAACAACAGTATTTTATTAAAAAATCAATTATTGATATTGTATATTATTCTTTAGCTCTACTAAGTGCATTGTAATTGACTTATACTATGGTTATGCATATTGTGTAACAGATCTACAATTTTAAGCCTTTATTGTCTTTTCTGCAAATTTTGGTTATTTTTTTACCATACGAATTTATTTATTTTAGACGTCCAGCATCTATAATGATAGTTCTCAGACATGTAGTCATATTAAAAAATCAATCAAATAGTGCACTAATACAGTTTAACCACCAAAGTTTTCATGAAAACGTTGCTCGTTAAAAATGCATTTTCAATTAGGTTCTAGATATTACTCGGAAACAAGGCAATTATTGTTATTATATAGAATATTTCTTACCTCTCGTATCAGATCTCAAAATCAAAATATGATTTTAAAGCTCCCACATTAAATATAGTGGAATAGGAGGATGATTACAAGATTAAAACATGGCTAAAGTTTGTAATTTGTAGCTAATCTACTTCTGTAGCTATATTGAAATCGCTCATTATCTTTGACAGCATTAAATATCGTCATTTGCAGAAGTAAGTTTTATAATAAATTTATGTGCTTCGTATGTATCTCCATCCAACATAATTTTTAACATACTCTGCAAGGGTTGAATTTAACCAGGTTCTTTTCACCCCATACGGAGACACTCTCGAGAGATGCCTCAACGGAAGACGCAAGTAGATTTTGGCACTAGTCAACGTTTTCCCGACAAAGACTTGCACGGCCGGAGCATACAGCGTCCACAGCGCTATCATTTGCATAGCAATGTACGTTAGAGTCCTCCAACATTTCATTGATATGCAGAAGAAAAGCGTAGGGGACAGCACACAGCCTTGGGAAACACCAGCATTCACGGGTTTGAAATTAATGCTAGTGACCCACTAGCATAAATTCTCAGGAAGTCCGTAAGATGGAAGTTTAGCAAGGAGCGCCCCATGGCACACTCAATCAGACGACTTCGCCATATTCAGACTAACTTCCAGGCTCTCTCCGTTTTCGGTAGCATAGTCCTAACTATGGTACCGAAAATAACGGATAGAGCTCCAGAAGATAACCAGTTGAGCGACCCTGGCGACAGGCATAATAATGGTCGCTAATCAATCGCTGATCCTCCAGATAAGCCAAGAGCTGGCTATTTATTATACTTTTCATAACTTTTTAGAGTAGGGAGGTGATAGTAATTAGCTTGTAGATAGTTGGATCGGAGATATCGCCTTTTTTCGTGATCGGATAAGAACGCTCTTCCACGAAGCTGAGACTACCTGACTGAGAAAGAGTGTCGAAATAGGAGCGTAAACACCTGTGTTAACTCAGAAGCACGGAGTACTAGAGGAAAAATGCTGCCCACTCTACTTGTGGATGTCCAAAGAATACAGAGCTCGCCTAACAACTTTTAGCGTTAGGCATTGAGCTCTGACACCGCGGGATGATCGGCGGCGTCGTTCCTTAGTCATCCATAGTCGAGTTCGAGGCAAAGAGACCGCCTAGGAGATTGGCTTTCCCTTTTGCCGTATGGACCAAGATGTCATTTTCTAAGCGTAGCGATGGAAGCTAAGGCTGGCTAAAGTTTCCAAGTGCCGCCTTTGAAAGTGCCCAAAACTGACGAGTTTCGGACGGATAGCTCAAACCAATGCTGTTACTTGCCACCAATTGGCACTACAGAGCTAGCAATGTAAAGTTCCATACCCAGTAGTAAGTTAAATTCCACAATTGATAAATTGATTTATTTTATTATTTCTTTAGCAATGTACAGTGATGAGTTCCTTAATCTCTTTTGGATTAGACTTTAAAATACAGTCACAATAACGTACCCTAAATACTTAAATAGTTTTTTAATAAATTTAAATTTTTGAAAAATATCCTTAAGTAAACAGATTAAAAATAGATTCCAATTTATAAAAAACAAAACAATTTCTGACACAGTACTCTGTCTTTTTGGATTATTGACGACGCGATGCACAACAGAAGAAGTTTATTATATTTTAGCTGAGCTTTTGTGTGCGTTTGCATTATGTATGATAGATCTTTGATTTTTCATATCAATTAATGAAAATGCCTAACACTTCGAGCACATTTCACAAATGCAGCGTTTCACTATTTCTTATAGTTTAGCTGGATTGTTAGAGTTATTTATTCGATGTACTCGTATTTGATGTTCAATTTCAATATATATACATACTTTGTATAAATACAATTATAAGTTTGTAACAGTTTTTATAAATACAAATTTATAAATTTCTGATTTTTTCCTTTATTTTTACTTCAAGTTCTTATTTCTTGCCAAATTTCATAGCAGTAGGTTACGAAAATTTACCCTTTAGGTTTTATTTATGCTACGACTAAAGTTGACAAACTTTAGATTGCAAGCGTATTCACGCATTTTGTACGAAATGAATTACAAATAAATTTATAGTTCATTTCTATTATATAAGGTCAAAAACTTTAGCTTTCGTATTTTTTTTTTGTTTCTTTGCATTAATTTTCCTTGCTTTGTAAGTTGTCACTTCGCGCCAAATTTCATAGTTAGACCGGGAAATATCCCGTTTTGATTACGAGACAAACACAGTACTTAAGTATTTATGCATCGTGTGGTAAATGCTTATTATACTTGATCTTTTGATTACGTCGATTTTGAAACATGATTCTAATTTACTTCAAGACAGCAAAGACCGGATTATTTTATATTAATTTTATATCAAATATTCTTTTAATATAATTTTAAAATAATTGGTCTTGGCAGAAGGAAAAGCGGACAACAGTGATATAAGAGTTCGGATATTACCTATTGAGGTACGGAGTTTCTAAAAAGAGTTAAAACATCTATTTAAATCTCTATTTGTAATTTAGGCGAGTGTTTTGATTTGATTCCTAGCCTAAGTAGGGAAAGAGCAAATTATTTACTAATGAGCTCTCAGAACAATCATTTAATAAATTGTAATAGCAAGCTACCATTTAACCCACTATTAGTTCTAGTTATACTTTATACATATTACTTACTATAACGGCATAATGTAACATATGTGTTAACATGCATTACAAAACCATAAAAATATTTACAGATTGTCGACAATAAAAACCTATCATTATTGTTTCACATTTATACCTAAGATCCCTAAAAGTAGCAGGTAAATTTTCCTAATAGTGGACTAATTATTATATATACTTAACCGGTTATGAATCAACATATATATAAAATATGTCCATAGCCAAAGTGAGTTACTATGGTATGGTAGGTAATAAGCACACATAAGCTATTTACATACATATGTAAACAACCGCAGTATATCACTCTGATTTCTATTTTTGCTTCATAGGCTTTGCGTTTCCTATAGCAGTCCTCCAGCGTCATCCTTTGAAATTAATATTTATATAGATACTGGACTTCATAGAAGTATATTATCTCACATGAGTCAATATTCTCGATATGATGTTTCATACTCTAGCGTTAATAAATTTACATGTTCACAACTAATAAGAAATACCTAATAAGTATTACAATGAATTAAAGTGATAAAGTTAATGTATATTTAACCTTTTGCAATAAGTAAGCACTATAATATGTTTCTAGATTTAACATCATGCCTGGCAGAAATATAATCGTAAGGATTACTCTGGTTATCACGACTTTGAGCCGCCGCGTTACTATAACTGCAACAATATCATTGACGGCATCAGTGGCACTGACCCAAGCGTTCTCTTTTTTTATTTCGTTTAGTTTCGCTCCAACCATTGAAGTAACACCACTGGATTAGAATTTCCGAAGCCGCTCAAAAAGCATACCTAATGTAAGTATAAAATGTTTTTTATTTATATAAGTAGATACAGATACGCATGTACCATGTAATTAAGCTTATAGGTACGAACAAAGGTAACACAAGACGTTGATATTTGTGGCTCTCGTGTTGGAGTTTGAATACTATCGAGAGAAATGACTATATCTTTGTATTAATTCCATTTTCCGGCCCCGGTGCGATATGTAAAGTGATATTTTTAAAATGTGGACTGTTGAAATGGATAACGGAGTGTTGATTAGATTTTCTTCTGTTATCCCACAATTTGAGGTTATTGCGATAAAATGAATTATTAATAAAAAAAAAACATGCCGCTGGAAGCAGAATACAAGCAAAACGCAAAATTTTTAAATTTAGTATTTTTCTTTTCTAAGTGTGGGATAACACTTTAAAAATAGTAAAAATATTTAATAAATAGCATTCTCTCTAACCAAATGATAATTCTAATTATCTTTGGGTAGCGGAAATTTGTAAAAATCTCTCTACAGAGATGCTAACAACATAAATAAGTTGTAACAAGCGTATAAAAATTTCGACGGAGCTTGGTGAGGACGGATGGCTTAGTGGTCAGAGCGCTTGAACGGTTTTCAAGAGGCGCAGGTTCAAATTCTGCTTCGTCCAAATTTTTATACGTTTTTAAATTTAGTATTTTTCTTTCCTAAGTGTGGAATAACACTTTAATAATAGTAAAAACTTAGAATATACAACCAACTTTGTTTATATGTAAAAAGAAAAGTAGTTATAAAAGAACACGGGTCAAGTGCGAATCAAACTCGGACGACGACGACTTTGAGTTCCGCCACTCTCAATAGGGCGTAAAGTGGGGAAGGGAATTCTACTATTGTAGGTAAACAAAAATATCCTTTAGTTATTACGTACAACGTTTCAAATAATATTGACGGTTTTGAGTCTAACAAGCGTATGCAGCTCATCTCTTAAAATGAGTCTAAATTTTCTTTTTCAAATTTTTTTCTTTTATGTATAAGTTCTCATTTCATGCCAGTTTTCGTAATTGTAAGTCCAAGGGGAGGTACCCTATAAATTTCGATTACGCGGCGAATTTCATGCAAAATGCAGCAAAAATACTTGTATCCTTGAGTGCGTTTTCTTAAAATCTTATTTTTTTTTATAGTCCAAGGGATAATAGACCTAAATATTTGATATTAATTATAGTTTGATATCTATACGTTAATCCTATTAGGATTCTATTTTTTTCCTTTTTGAGGGACGAAATCCTAAATAACGTAATAGACTGCAAACAGTTTATAATCAATTTACAATCATTTTATGAAGTACGTAATTAAATCACGCGTCGTTTTGTAATTGTATTAATTAACGCATCGATCAGATTAGTACACATTTTGGAAGACATACCGTAAGTATTTAGTTTTTTAAATTATATGAATACATGGAAAACACGTAAAGGAGATTGTGCGGTAGAAACAGATATTATATACCTATATATAGCATAGTTTTCTTCAAATATGTATAATGAAATACCGTCGATGACTACCAAATAAACTTAATTTATATAATTTTAAGAACTTTATTAATTAGGTTTTTATAATTTTTTAATGTATGTTTATCGAGGCTACAGATATGACGTATGAGACGTATGAGATAGAATTTGGTCTATTTAAATCTTTTACTGTTGTTTGAGCAGTCTCGTTTATGAAAGAGATCAGCTTTCATAAACAAGACTGCTCAAATAGCAGCACGCTCCACGAACCTGAGTTATTGAAGAAACCTTATGTAGCTTTACGTCGGGTTTTAGCAATACTTAGAGAATATTATAAAAATACATGTTACTATATTTGTTACAATAAGAAGAATTTATTATTAATTTTATAGATTAAAGCGAAAAAGGCGGCTAGTAGACATACAAAAACAATGCAATTTGGTTTTATGTTTATCTCGCTTTGCGTGAACACTTTGGCCGTTTTCCGAATTGTGCTCACAGCACCTACGACACGATATTAATAATTCAGCCAACTTCTGAGTGTGCTTTGCAGTCAACAGGTTAAACATAACCAAACAGAACCTTTTTTGATATAAACATGGGTGGAGTATGTGGTGTAGCCGATGAAGATGGTAAAATGTTTGTATTCCAAGCATTTTCCGGGGCGAATATATGGCGAAGTAATGATAGTGACATTGACGTAGAACATCAAAATAACGTCCACGCTCACAATTCTAACGCCCTGACCCGTCGGTACAGTAAGCACTAGTCAAGTCTCATGTAACGTCATAGACACACGATACGCTATAAGCGCTCTCATAAAATATAATACCGCACATTGATACGCTATAAGCGCTCTCATCACAATTTGGATAACAGCTTTTGTCATATAAATAAGAGAAAAAGTTTTAATCTTTTGTAATATAAGTAATGTTAAATATTTTCAATATTTAAGTATGTCTTGAATTTCTTAAAATGTTATACTTTAGAATTTTCATTGTATATAATTATTTATGATTTAAAATCAAGTTATAAAAAATATTATTTAAAACTTTTTATGTATCGCTCCAAAATGTGCAGTGCTTACATTGTCAAATAAATTTCTTAAAGCTTATATTTGCAAGTGCAAAAGTTGCGTTGCCTGCATCGTGCTTTTTTTGTATAATTGTTGTGCGCATAATACACACACATATATATACGAGGGGAGGTCCAAAAGTTCGCGGAATGAAAGGGTTGTTAATAAAATATAACAATAAATTTATTTTTCCTTTTCAATATAATCACCCTTAAGTCTAATACATTTATTCGATCTATAAATTATTTTTTTTAAACCATCGAAAAAATATTTTTTGTCTTTGGCCTCAAAATGCGCCGAAATTGCCTCCTTCACTTCGTTATCGTCGGAAAATTTCCTTCCCCTTAGCTCTTTTTTTAAATTTGGAAACAAATAAAAATCGCTAGGGGCCAGGTCTGGACTATAGGGTAAGTGAACAAGTGGTTCGAATCCATGCGTGTGCAGAGCAGCCATGGCAACTCGGCTCTTGTGAACCGGCGCGTTGTCTTGCAAAAGCAACACACCCTTGGCCAATTTTCCTCGACGTTTTTCTTTAATTGCCTCCTTTAACTTTTCCAATATCGTTGCGTAGTATTCTCCGGTTATAGTGGTACCCTTTTCTTTATAATCAATGAGTAATATTCCCTTACAATTCCAAAAAACAGTGGCCATCAACTTTCCAGTCGATTCTGTCACTTTGAATTTCTTGGGACGTGGTGTACCCTTTTTGTGCTCCTGTTTTGATTCAGGTTCAAAATGATGAACCCATATTTCATCTCCAGTAACAATCCGCTCCAAAATCTGCACAGGTTCGTCTCCACACACTTCCAAAAAGTGCTGTTTTTGAAGCGGCGTGAGCATTCTCGGCACCCATCTTGCGCTGACTTTTGACATGCCCAGGTGGTCGTGCAGGATCCTCAAAATGATTGTACTCCAACAAATGCAGATAATTGATTTTTCTTCAAACGTGTGTCTTCGAGTACAAGTTTTTCGACGATACCTGATGTGGTGGCCTCAACTGGCCGCCCAGAGCGAGAGTCGTCCTCAATTGAATCTCGACCATGTTTGAAAAGTCCATGCCACTTATAAACCATTGTTTTACCAGGGCACTGATCTCCATAAACGGCGTCCATTTCATTTAAAATGGTTTAAACGTTTTTTCCTTGCTTGGTAAGGAATTTTATTACAGCGCGATGTTCAATTTTCTCCATAGTTGCAGTTTGCTTCCGGATTGATTTGTTTAGTAGGCGAGTACTCGTAAACGAATGGCGCTATAGGGTTTTTTTTTTTTTCTGAGTGACTGAAATGCTGTTGACCTGGGATGGTCTTTACAGCGTCACCGGGCGCTATAGGGTTGAAATGTTATATATATATACTAATTATGAGTGCCCAATTAGTATGACACTAAGCGAGCTACACTATCCCCACTCCATTCCCTCCAATCCGCGAACTCTTGGACCACCCCTCGTATATACAATATTTTATTTCAATTTCTTTTAAAATTAAGTTTTCCGAATTATCAAAACAGTAGAAACGACGTTTGCACTGCTAACGTGGGGTCCGATTTAGTGAGCGCGCCATAATCTGTCAGCTGTATTAATAATTCGGACTCCTTGTGAGTATGCTTATGAATTCCACAACTTAAACATAACCGAACAGAGCATTTTTGATATAATCATGAGTAGTCGATGAAGATTGTAAAATGTTTTTATTTCAAATATTTTTCGTAATCGAGAGAATAACGATATTGACATCGACGTGGAACGTCAAAATAATGTCAATGCTCACGATGCTAACGCTCCGACTCGTCAGCTCTGTCAATTCCTCAAAGTCACACGAATTTTACCGCATCTGTGGTACACTATCAATGCTGTTTTGATAATTCGGAAAACAGCCTAAGAATGCCATATGATATGACCATCGACAACTTCAGAAAGTTATGAAATTTTTGTTCATGGTTGTTTCGCGCTATTTTTTGTGTCTACGTCAAAAAGATACTTTGTACATGTTAAAGTCAATGTTTAAATCAAATTCCAAAACTCAGATTTCAATGAATTAGTTCATATTTTTTGAATTATTTAAAAAATATAGTAAAATACAAAATGCACGTTCGTGTGCGTATGTTTGGTAAACCCGATGCTATAGTCGTAGTTGAATCTAAACTAACAAAGATTGAACAACTTCGAAAGTTAGTTAATGACAAATTTTATGTAGAGCCCAAATTACAACGGTTATTTTACGGAGGCAAATTGGTAAGTTTCTTTCATCCTTCATCAATTCTAAGAAGCAATTTGGCGAAATTTTAACAATTGTAACTGCGATTTATAGATTTCGCGATAGCTTGTCTTAAATTTATTTAGCACATTTTACATTATTCTAACATTAATTAGTGTAATAATTTATTTTATTACTGTAATAATTTATTTTACAATTTTGTCCGAAAATCTATTAAGGTTTTTATATATGAAACGTGTTATATGAAGAATTTAATAAATTAATATTTTCTTGCATTTGCAAGCATGTTTTACATATTTACAGTATGTTTTATAGTTAACAGTGCCCACACTATCAAGTGAGCTGAAATGAGCAAAAAAAAAAATCACTAGAAATAACAGTAATATTGCTTTCATTACCATTAAAACATTGTAAAAATACTTTTAATTATTTATGATGTATGCATCTTGTTAATAGATTATGTTACTATTATAAGGATAATATTTGCTATAATATGATTTTATGATATACAGCTATCCTCCGTTTTACACGGGAGATATGTTTCTGAGAAAAATGTGTAAATCGAAAATTAAAAATTTTTAAGTCACAACCATGTAAATCGAAAAACTTGCAGAAAATGCATAATTTTGCTATTTAACAGTTGTGATTTTTTCCAATATTTTCACAGAAATAAAAATAAAATGCATTGATAGGTTAAAATATGTAA
Organism: Eueides tales michaeli; assembly: GCA_018249855.1. Lineage (NCBI taxonomy): Eukaryota > Metazoa > Arthropoda > Insecta > Lepidoptera > Nymphalidae > Eueides > Eueides tales. The sequence continues at coordinate 17,693 of DWMZ01000063.1, forward strand.
TATATTACGGAAACACTGTTTCTTTATTTAATTACAATACATTAAACAGAAGAACAAAAAATAAAACCAAAGGTGTTGTATTATCCTTCATCACTATCAGAAATTACTCTTATTCTTTTTTTCGGAATCGAAGGTTGGAATTCACTTTCATCACTCGAAGTTATTTGTGGCGATTCAATGTTTGAAGCAGAAATATTTACATTCTGAGAAGTGGTAATAAAATTGGTTATTAACAATTGCTTCGAATTTTTTGTAATATCTTTGTAAACTTCTTCATATTGAGCCAAGCAGCCAATTTATAATTAAATAAATAAATAATTAATTTAGTGGCATAAGTCACTTTTAATTAATTAAAAAGATGTTGTTACTTAGAGAACAGATTGTACACTAACTAAAGAAAAGCAGTAGTAGTACAATGAACAGAGAATAAACAAAAACAAAAGATCATGCTTATTTGGTGTTAATACGCGGGCGAAGTCATTTTAATATATTAATTAATACTTAATAAGAAATAGTCCTATAAGCATGTGTCAAAGCAAGTTCATCATAAGAGAAAGAGGGGAGGAGATGCTTGTTTATTAAACAATATGGAAAATTAAATCTTTCTGAAACTGAAACTTTCACTCAAATACAATTTTCCATAGATAAAACTTTAATTTTATGCAAAGAAATACAGACACAGTATGCATGAGCAGCAAGTCAGCATATAAGCTTGGGATTCCCCTTGATATTTGTACACAGCGCACATGTTCAAACACAGTAGCATTTAGTTGAGTGCAATAAAAACAAAGCATTAACTAGAAAACCATGTGAAAGCGAAAATGTGTAAAACAAGTATTGTGTAAATCGGGGGACAGGTGTATTGTCATTTAGCTTAGAGATAAACATAAGTGACATATTTATTATGACTGTGAGTAACATCTAAAATTTATGTGTGATTGAAACACAAGTCACAATTGAATTATAATTACTATAATATGTTATTATAAAGGTGCTAATGCAATTTTTAATAATGGTTTTCCTTTTATCCTAATTTCTTAATCTGAATATAAATTATTCAGAATAAGAAATTAGTATTAAATATACATTACTACATGTAGGATACAGGATGAGTCTAAAAAAATGTAAATATATTTGGTCTTTTAAAGATTGATATATTTGCAGATTTACTGTTATATTTCTTCTCAGAGATGAATATCTCCTTTATAGAAACTACTAAGCATTGCCTAGCTTCACACATCCTTTTTCTGGGTGAACAGTTTCTACATCTTTCAACCTATGTATATGTTTAAGGGCCTGTCAGCACAGCAACATTTCACCTTGCCATTGTTATTCTTGTATATAGTGTTCTGCAATCAGAATTACACCCAGTATGCATTGTGAATTAAATTTTATCAGAAATATGGAAATAAGATGTACTTCTTTGAAACTGCAAAAATATTCTCATAGTAGTAATAGATAGTAGAATAGTATTGCATCACTTGCGCTTTACTGCCAGTGTGCCTACTTTTATAGGATTGTAGGTTATCTGAGATCCTCTCTACACTTAACTAAATAAATATGAGTAGTAAAATTTGCTTAAAAATTATCCACCCTTTTGCAGCTAGAAAACGGTTATACTTTCTATGATTACAATATTAAACTTAATGATGTAATCCAACTAATGATCACAAATCAAACTGAATCGAGTCAGAATGAACAAAAGTCAGATAATGAAAAACAAGCTAAAAATAATATTACGAATGACAAACAAGAAACAGAGCAAAAAATATATATAGGTAAGAGAAAATATGAAACATATTGAAATTTTAGTTTATATAAATTTATGTTATAATGTACTCTCCTTTGTAATATGTTATAGTTTATTAATTCATTATTTATATGATTATTTGTCATATTTTTTGAGTTATTTTTAATAATTTTAAACCTATCTATATTTTACAAATGCTAGATACAGAGAGCACTTTATATCTACCTGGTGACCTAGTAGACATAAAAGACAGAGAAAATGGTGCTTGGTGTGAAGCTAAGATACTGAGGATTGTTTTTGATCCCAATATTACATATGATGACAGGGAAGGTAATTTAAACACTAGCTTTGTAAACGATACAGAAAATGATCTTGAAAATAAACCACCAAGTACAGACTCGGATGATGAAAACAAATCAAAAAAGAAAGGTATCACAAAATATTTTTCAAAACAAACAAAAGGTAAAAAGCACAAAGATAAAACTGATAGAGTAAAAATCAGTGATGAGAGTATATTATATAAAGTGCAGTTGGATGCAGAGTAAGTACATTTAAGAATTTGTAACTATTATTTTTAGTGTGAACATGAAGAGAATTAAAAATTAAAATCATTTATATATTAAATAAAAGGACTATATTAGTTGTTTACTTGTTATGTACTTGTACAATTTTCTACTATTTGTTAATGTAAGTAAAGAAATATAACCATTTATTATTTGAGAAAAAGTTGTAAAATTCTTATGATGTTATAGTTTATTTGTCTCTTTAAACAATTTGCTTCTTATACTGTTAGCACTATAACTGTTTCTACAATAGTTTATGGGAAATACAATTATTTTTACTTTTAATACTTTTTCCCTACTATAATATTTATTTTTAGTGAGGAAGATTCAAATTTATTTTACAAATTTAAAGAAATAAGACCAAGAGCTAAGCGAGTGGTGGATATTAATGATGTTAAACCCGGACAGACATATATGATTAATCACAATACTGACGAGCCATTAGAAAAAGGAGATTGGTAATATTGCTTTTGCTATTTTCTATTACATTATTATTATAGGGGCTGTTGTGGCACAGTTAAAGACCGAAATATTTTATATTATTATTCGCACTGATCAATGGTGAGATAATGGCGTTGGCTTCTGCCATTCAACAGGCAATACTTTAAGAATTCGGTGTTCAGTGGGGAACGGAAGTGTCTTAATTGGAACAGATTGTGTTAACAGTACCTATGCTGTCATAGGCTGAATACAGCGTAAAGCAAAAAAACTCACATTAAATGTTTTTGCAGAAAGTAGTTTATAGAATGGAGTGTCTTAACACTAGGTTCTCAAGCTCCCTCTACTTACCGTGGCATGTGCGGGATACAGCGTGAACCTGAATTATCATTGTGTCACATTTTCCATAATGATTCTTAATATATGAATATTGTATATATAATGTTTGTTTTTCCAGGTATGACTTCAAAGTTGATGAAGTCAAGAAATTGAGAACTAATTACGAATTGATAGGCACATTGTATTTAGGTCCAGACTCTGTGCCCCAAAATGACACTAGAGTACGAATACATGATAAAATATTTGCCATCGAACAACCTGTTCCTATAACAGAAAGAACAGAGGAATTTAATAAAACAATACCTGAGAAACGTAAGGAATTATTATTTTATTAAATAATCTATTATGTACTTATATTTTGTCGATATTTATTTTTCCCTTTTCTTAATAAAAATTAGATTGTGTGTGAAATGAAATATTTTTTAAAATTAAATATAGAATTTATTATTTACATAACCTCCAAAAACATGTATTTTTTAAAGGTTATGTTAATTTTAATATTGTTATTTATACTTGACATGTTTCCTACAATTTTTTTTAACCAAACCAGAGGCACTGGACTGTAAACACGACAGTTCTGGGTTCGATTCCCACTAGACTTCATTTCCTCACTCTTGTAAGAAGTCAAAATGCAGAGTTTAATTCTGCCACTCAATACACATTACCTCGATAATTATTCTGAAAGTGAAGAATAAATGTCTTAACGACAGACTACCTCTGTCGACCTTATGCAGAATAGAGTATGATGAAATATTATTAAATGAAATATTTATATAACACAAATTTTACAGGATCAAAGCCTCTTCTTTGCTTGAAATGTCGTGACGATGAAGACACGCCTTGCAAACAATGTGGATGCTATTTATGCTCTGGAAAAGAAACTCCAGAGAAGGTATTTTTTTAAACATTTTTACAGTTAGTAAAAAATTGTATATATGTACTTTTTATTTTTATTTAAGATTTGATATAAAGACTATTAAGATGTACATAATATTTTTATTAGAATCTTCAGAAGAATGTCTTTGTTTTATATATTTAAGATAGTGTTATGCGATGAATGCGATCACGGGTTTCATATGAAATGCCTATCACCCCCTTTAACGGAACTACCCGCTGAGGACTGGTACTGTCCATCTTGTAAACGGGATCCCAGTGACGTCATCGCGCCAGGAGCCGCCAAGCAGACAAAGAAGAACAATGCGTCTAAAACTAACAGGGATTGGGGAAGAGGCATGGCGTGTGTCGGTAAGGTTTTAGTGTTATTAATATTCTCGATGCCTAGCCTAGTAGTATAGTACATTCATATATGCAAAAATACATTTTTACAGGTAAAACCAAGACATGTGCTATGCCCGCTAACCACTTTGGACCAATCCCTGGCATAGAAGTAGGAATGTGTTGGCGATTTAGAATACAGGTACATATTATGTGATATAAACGGTAACATACTATGTAATATGAAGAGGACTTGTGATGATTGTGTGTACAATTTAACATAGACCATTCATATCCTTCTATAAATAAGAAAACATGGTGTTTTGAGTTGTGTCACTCTAGTTTAAACACTAGGGTTTTTCAGCTTACCATGCATTTAAGGCATTTACGCATTTATGACTCTTTAATATATAATTATCAGATTTAAACTATTTAAACCTCAAGGCGTATATAATTGCAGCTGTCAGAATCAGGAGTTCACAGACCACCTGTGTCTGGTATACATGGAAGGGATGTCGAAGGAGCTTATAGTATTGTGCTCTCAGGTTAGTTAGTGTTATATTATTACCGCTTGACGCACTTTTTCCCGCTTAGCAGCGTAAGCAAATAGACCCAAGTATTAAGACACTTTTTTCTCTGCTTTCCGCTCGACGAGACGTTGCGTGTATTGTGTTGTAACTCAACGCCGCGTTCTCGTATAGAATAAAACATCCTGTATAAAATCTTAAATTGTTTTTTCTATTTATTCAAAATATCGCCAAATAAATAACAACACTAACATAATTGATTTGATATTATTTGTTATAGTTATAATATTATTATTTGAAAAAGAATATGTAAAATCAATGTAAGGGTACATACTGAAGTGAATATCTGTAATTTTTATAATCAATTAAGGCCGAATTTTGGTAACATCAAATATTAAATGAAATAAACTATTATTTCTTTTTTCATTTAGTATATACCCTTAAAGTTTGTTTTATCATTATATATAGTCAAACTATTAAATATAAAATTTAATTTAATTATAGTATAACTTATTATGATATATACGCTGTACAACTGTAAAGTTTCGTCTATATTCATTTAGTAATTTTTGCGTGAAAAAGTAACAACGTTTCTACCTCGCAAACTAATATATGTGTACACTTTTGTTGCTAACGAACGAGGCGAAGCGAGGTAATAATAAAATGAAGTTTTAAAGGACAATTTCTTAGTATTTTCGAAAAATATATATATATATGCCAACAAATATGTATGTCATTAAATTGTTTTGGTCGTTATTGAAAGAAAACAAATGAACCAACTAACTCAGAAACTGGCCGTCCCTTTAGCTATTTAGATTTTATTTTTAATATAACTTTATTTATATTATCATAGGTGGCTATGAAGACGACGTCGACAATGGTAACGAGTTCACATACACTGGCAGTGGTGGTCGAGATCTATCCGGCAACAAACGTACAGCCGAACAGTCCTGCGATCAGACACTCACAAGAGAAAACAAGTATTTAGAAATATTAGTTTTTCACACTTTCAACAAAGTTAGTGACACAGCATGTGACTGCTTACGGACGGTTGTGGGTTCAAATCCCAGTCGGGGCATTTAAATCTATACTTATAATAAATCTGTAACCAATCACTGTCATCACATGGAAGCTATATAAAAAAAATCTTGGTAACTTTATTAGAATATGAAAGTAATTGAGATTAGTAAATAAACTAGTGTAATTGAAGCGGGGTCGCTAGTACTAAATATTTTCATTGGTTTGCTATGTTAACATAGCTCGGAGCATGAAAGAAAGCGAATGATGTAAAAGCTACTCTGGCGAAGAGAAGCTTTTAATATATTTTTTTAAAAAATGTGTATATTTTCTTTGTTTTTTTTTACTGCATATCCCACTCACAGGAAGGTAGACATAAGCAACTTAATTTTAATAGCAAGGCTTCAATAGTTAACATAAAAAAAAACAATAACTGTTTTCTTTTTATTAAGTATATTAATAACTTATAAAAGGGCACTGGCACGTAACTGTGCAGTTAAAGAAGTGAATGAGAGAGGCGCAGATGCAGGTGCAGCATGGAAGCAAGGGAAGCCCGTGCGCGTGGTGCGCTCATACAAAATGTTGAAACATTTCCCCAAATACGCACCCAAGGAGGGAATACGGTAAACTGTTATATTTATTAATTTACAATAATTGTTAATTAATTTAAAAGATAAAATTGTAAAATTTTTTAATATATTGTAATTAAATGTTTATATTGCAAATAAAATATCCACTGAATATGAAAGTCAATATATTTTTCAGCATCACTATATCGCGCACATGTAGGCAGAGGAAATCTGGAACCTAGTGTTAAGACACTCTCTGTTCCATTCCCCACTTTCCGCCGAATTTGGGGCAATGCGTGTTGAGTGGCGAAACACAACGCCGCGCTTCGCCTTGTTACCAAAGTGAAGAAATGAAAATATTCAATATTTAATTTCCTAGAGTGAGATACAACCCTCAACATATCGCGTTCACATTCACTTTAAGCTTAAATAAGCCTAAAGCCTAAAAAATACATATATGTACAAAGAAAATTATATCTCTTAAATCCAGCTACGACGGCATCTACAAAGTGGTAAAATACTACCCTGAAAAGGGCCTTTCCGGATACCGTGTGTGGAAGTATCTTTTACGCAGGGACGATCCCAGCCCCGCACCCTGGGAACTTGGAGCAAAGCACTTCCCTATTGTGGTATGATATATCATCATTTAATATTACTCATATTGAAGATTGAAATATATAAAGCGCGTTGAGTATCACTACTCCACACGCAATGCTTTAAGAATCTACGGAGAAATAAGTCCCAATGGAAGAGGGAATCTTTTCAACACTACTTTGGGACACAAGGGGACTTATTGAAAATGTAACACGGAAGGCGTCCATTATGACACATTAACAATATTTTTTAATATTAAAAATGTTTTTGTCATTGGCGGTGTTTAATTCTTCTAAAGCCGTTAAGCAAGGTCTTCAATTCAACCGGTAAATAGACAATGAGCTTATTTGAGAATAGGTCTATTCGATCTGCACTACATGTTTTAATTAATATTCCACACTAATATTTAGTTATGTATGACTTATGTGTATATTCTCATACTAAACTGGTCTTATAACAAACATTAGTAAGTAATTACATAAAAACACTCATTTTGCGACAATGCAATCGGCGTTGGCATAAAATATATATCAAATAATAAATATAAAACAAACAGTTGATCGGGTCGATCTAACAATTAGTGTATAAATGCAACTGATCACTTAATCAGTTGACTTCTTAGCGTTCAGGCGAGTCACAAATTTTCAATAAATATTTCAATAAAGTCACAACACACAAGTTCGTTAAATAAATTATTTCAATATAGTCACAACACACACGTCGAGGGTAGCAATATTTACTTTTCGCTTATGCTAATATTAATTATAAATATATAATTTCAGTATCCAGACGGATATTTAGAGGCGGAAGCTGAGAAAAAAGCTCAGAAAGAGAAAAAAAGTAAGACCAAAGTAAGTAAGAAGAGAGCTTTACGCGAGAGTAACCAAACAACTTCTGAATCGGATACATCGCCGCCATTAAAGAAACGCAAGACACAGGAAAAGAAAAGAAGTATGAAACTTTTGTTAACATCAACTTTATTTTTATAACATTTTTTTTAGCTTAATGCTGTATGCTATAGCGGGTTACGATATAGCATACAACAATAAGCTTTTTATCGAGATATTTCATATTGAGTAACGTAACTCAACACCGCTCTTTGTTTTCTTACTAGAGCGAATAAATGAAAATAATTTAAAAAAATTGCCTGAGTGGCAATTATAGTTACACTCTGTGTCGTTATGCCACCACGGACTCCATTGTTATTATTTTAATTTTATAAAGTGTGAGAGTGTTTCTACCTATTCAAATATATTTTCGTACACCAATTTTTGATGTGATATGATAGACAAGATTTATAATTTAATATATGTTATATTATTATGGTCTCCTTAGACGAAATATTAAAGTCAAATGCTATTGTATATCTTGAGACTGAGTTTTTCTATTTCATATATTATTTGCCATTTGCAGAAAATTCTGAAACTGCTGAACCCAAAATACCGAGCATGTTTATAAAAAGTCCAAAATCTAAGAAAAAAGATGAAAGCGCTTTGAGTCCAGAAGAGAAAACCGCGATTGTAGCTGACACCCTTAACTGTAAACTATGGGACGAGTGTTTAGAAATATGCGAGAGGCAGGGGAAAAAGGTATTTAACAATGTTGATTCAAAACCTTATATTTCCATAGTTTTATAATATATATTTTTAATGCTCACATTAATTCTCACGCATAAGCGAATAGACCGAATAGATTCCTTTAGTCTACTCGAGGCACAAGAATCTAGTGTCAAGATATTGCGTTCCTCTCGCACTGTACGTATTACGTTTTGTTAATAGGAATTCATTGAGCATGTAACACAAGTTTTCCTGTGCATCATATGTCAAGATGTCGCCGTCAGTCCGGTCACCACACCGTGCTTACACAACTTCTGTATGGTATGTCAATAACAATAATGTTAATAATGTTCTTATGCGATGAATATGATGAATAGGGTCGACTAAACGTGATTAGGTGTATAGAGGTCCTAAATTTCGTGACGTTAGATATTTTTGGAGCTGCTGTTCTAATTAAGTTTCTAATTTTGTAAAATTGTAAAATCCATGAAGACAGAGAATATAAAGGATCTCGCAAATTGTGATAGTGACAAGAATGGGAGAAGGGTCAAAAAATCCTGAAATTCCTGTGATGGAATATATGTTATATTGGATTATACGGGGTATATGTTATTGTAATGATGTTGCATAAAAAGGAAAGGACACACTGTTATATGAAATGCAATTCCTTTTTAATGTTACGACCATAATTTGAATGCAAACAATATGACATTAAATAAAAGATATTATTATTAAAAAATATATATATTATTTGCTACAGCTTTACGAAACAGATTGAAAACAATTTCAGGTCTGTTTGAAATTGGCGTTTAAGTCTACCGAGTCACAGACGTGTCCTTGCTGCCGACAGAAACTCTCTAAAATGGAACTTACTACAAACGACGAGTTAATGAACGCATTACGTACTATCCTCACAGGATATGACGTAGGAAAAAAGTAAATAAAGATAAAACGTATCAAATGAACTGAATATTACATTGATGTTAGTAAACTCTGGTACTGATAGTAAATATATATTTAATTCCTGTCCTCAATGTAGAACATTCTCTCTTGCCGCACGGCTTCCCTATAGAGATGGTAACAAAATGAGGTAACAAGCGCCTTAGAATTTCAACACATCATGATAAGAACATATGGCTTAGCGGCGTGAGTTCAAATCTCAACACTACTATTGTTTATCCATTGTCACAAAAATAATAATAGTCTGTGTTTTGTATTAAATCCAGTATTGGACATTTATTTGCTTTCAATGTAACAGTTGAGTACTACATAAAGAAGAAGAAGAAAAAAGGTATAGCGTATTGTAATATCCATTTACATATTACTATTAAGAGCACATTTTTTTCGATACATCTTGATGTTAATATTGATGTTGTGCATCTTTTATATAATGTAAACGAGATATTATTTAAATATTATTTAAATGCAGTCAGCAGCAGTCATTTACAGGATATTGGACAAAATATTACACATTTAAAATTTATATACAAAGAAAATATACTGAATAACAATAATAAACAAACACAAACAAATAACAAAAAGTATAAAACAAAAAATACATGTCAAAAAAACACTTGTCTATTATACCGTCCGAAAAAGAACTGTAGATGATCTTAATATACTAGATACAGTATCGGTCGCGTAATAACCTAGGTAAATTCAGTGCATTTTCTATGTATTATGTGTGCAGTATTATATCTCGTTTACATTTTAGTATAATAACTTTTTAAATACATCTGAATGTCAATATTGATGTTGTTCGTACTTATTTTTAGGCGAGTAAACGTTATATTTCATTACTAGGAGCTTTACCGTAAAAAATAATATGAATCGATGTTAACGTAAGGTATATAACATAAATATAAGTATGCAATTAATTTTATTTCATGTTAAGTATGTAATAAAATATGATTGGTATGTGCAACGAATATTGAGCATTTACTTTAAATTCATTCTTTTAATTTTAATGATGACTTTTAACTTAAATTGAACATGCTTATATTCAAAATTCGATCCAATAACGTTGTATTATATAAATGTAGATAGTAGTCATTAACATTTCTGATGAGTCATAGGAAAATTTTATTTTAAAAGACAATTAATTTTTAATTTGTGATAAATATACATGATATAAATGACAGCTATGAAATTCCAATGGGTAATCCCACTATATAATTCATCCATTTTAAGTTTAATTTTCCGCTTTTTCTTCTTTACAGTGAAATAAGTGTGACGTCACTCGATCATGCGATTTTCTAAGGAACTTACTCTTAATGTTTCTATATATTTAGTTTAAATTTATTTGCGATAATAGATCCAAACATGTTTTTTTTATTTGTTTTTATTACAATTTGATTATTACTACTATTGTAATTATGTGTTAATAGAAATAATTTCTTTATATAATTATTTTATTAATATTTATAGCATATACTGAAGATTTTTTTTTTTAAAATATGACCTGTGTGATTTTAAATGACTTTTGTAATTGCTTAGGGTTTTTAATTAAATTATAGTATAAAACACCTTTATTAAAGCAAAATTTTCAAAGACAATAATAATTAAAATTATAATTTTAAGTAATTTGTTTTATATGAAATTTCATTCTTTGGCTTTTTTTATTGTTAGTGGAAATATTTGTTTTTTAATAATTGATTTTACGTTTCAAAGTACAAAATAAATTTAAGTGTTGATTGATTTAATGATAGCTTTATTGTTAGTATTATTTTTAAAAACACCACACTTTAATGAATCCTCTTACAACGTTTTATATCTAGTTTAACTGACCGTCGTGGCGCGGTTACAGGTTCGATTTTTACTTAGAGATGATTAATTTTTTTTGCGTTTTTCCGCTCTGGCAAAGCGTGGCGTTGAGTTCCGTCATCTAACATGTTTCATAAAGTGGGCGTGCGTTACTAATGGAATGTTACAGAAGCCTAGCCTTCTCCATCCTGCGTCTGTCTCTACAATTTCCTTATACTAAAGAACTTAATTTGCTTTAAATAATTAAAGCAAATTAAGTTCTCTAGTTTAGTCTTTAGTCTAATGAATATGAAATACTTAATTGCCATTAAATATTACTTGATCGTTAATATTAGTTTGAGTGTAAAATCTATCTTACTTCAGATACGCAACGGACATAACTTTGAACTGAATAGTTCAAAGGTGGAATGGTTCAAATAACTTAACCTAATGACATTTACATAAGCATATCTATATTACGATCGTAAGATGTTTATTGTTAATTGATGTTAGAATAGAATCTCAATGCCTATTTCTTAATACTAATTAGCTTAACGTAGGCGAGATGCAGTTACATTAGTTTGCATTTCTTTAGCTATTGGTAAATTTTAAATTGTTTTTCAAATAAATAATTTGAAATTTCATGTTTTAAATTGTTTGATAATTTTAAATACAATTACTTATGACGAATGTGTATATGTTGATTGGCCTAATAAATATATCTGTTTATATTATTGTTTTGTTTTAGTTGCGATTTGTGTGAATATTTTAAGTCGAAGTTTCTGAATGTGGTCCCGACGTTTATATATTTTATTAACCAGTTTTTGCAAAAACTGATGTGAGGCACACTGTTTCTAAAAGTTTGAGTGATTGAAATATTCTTTTACCTTCACGCTGTGTCTCGTGTATGAGCCTAGTACTAAGACACTCGGATCTCGTCAACCGTCGCGTTCATTTTTCATAGCAGTTAGAGAAAATACTAATCACTTACTCAGCTTGACGCTGTATCCCGCACGTGGCAGGGTAGGCAGAGGGAACTTGGGAACCTAAGACACTCCGTTCCACTTCTGTTCCCCACTACTACCATTACTACTGTGTGTTTTAATTAAAAAATGTGACAAGTAATATATTATCGGATCAGTTATTTACAACAAGAGCCATTACAATAATGGCATTATCGTGGCGTTGTAGTGCAATTAGGAAGTTTATATTTTTTAAAGATTCCTAAATTTTTAAGGCCTGTCGTAGCGCAGCGGCACTAGAGTGTGACTGTAACCGACGGGTTGTGGGTTCTATCGCCGCCCGAGAAAATGAAATATTTAATATTTTTAACTTAAATATTTAATGTTTTCATTTCTTCGCTTTGGTATAAACGCAAAACACGGTGTTGAATTCAGCCACTCAACACACAATGCCTCAAATTTGGTGGAAGGGGGGAACGGAAGTGGAACAGAGTGTTTTAACACTAGGTTCCCAAGTTTCCTCTGCCTACCTTGCCATGTGCGGGATACAGCGTGAAGCTGAGAGAGAGAAATAGAAAGTATAATGTCTCTCTACATGTAGAAAATGATACCAAATAAAATAGGAAGAATAAGAAACAGTTATTATTGATATCTATTTATTATGGGTCACAATCCCATACATAATAATAAGCTCTGAGCACAATATCACGATGAATCAACATCTTGAACAACGTAATTAAACCAACACATTTCCTAATGAATATTTCTATTATAACATCACAGATACATTATTAATAACATGACCGGATTTCAGTAATTCATAATGTTAATAACATGCTGTAAATATATAGATATATGTCCTATTAATTCGTTTGAAGATAACACATCGGTTTACAACAAATTTGATATGTTTTACTTTTATTAACATTTATAATAAATAGTAAAATTACATATACGATCTTCAAAAATTTCAATTAATAATTCGGTAATACATTATTAGAACCAATGCTGAAGTTTGGTCTTAGACAGATCCGGCCAATATAACAAGAATATAAATAAAATATCGAAGGTAACAAATTTAGAATTATATAATATTAACAAACACAATATACAATAATAAAATTTAGTCAATATATAGCCTCAGGCACACAAGAAGATATTTAACGGTGAGAATTAAATATACTTAGTTATATTATATTACATCTGTTATAATAATTATATTATATTACATATGTTATAATAATTATATTAGGTATATTATATCTGTTATAATAATTATATTAATAATTGGTGACACTGGTTGAAAGCAAAAGAGAAATATTTTTTAATCTATCCAATTCTTCTTGTCTAACTGAGACTGACGATATATTAGCGAAGGAAGTCCAAGTGTACTTATTAACTTAGTCTATCAAAATGCCTTTACGTTACACGACAATCTCTCACTGTCAATATAATACTATGCTTAATACTACGCTTATACTGTTCTATCTTACAATACACGATTTTCGAGAATTACTTGAATTCGGGTAATATATAACAGGCTTAGGCGTTGGAATAAATAATAACTAATGCAGTTTCGTGCGTCACAATTCCCAGATTAGATATCTTGACGAGGATATTAAAAGTCAATTTAGGAAGACAACAACTTCAATTTAAATTTGCTTATAAATTATAACGTCAATTAAAATTTTCATAATATTTTAATAGACTATAAGCAGCTAACTGGCTGCAAATTAGATAGAGTAAAGAACAAGAGTATGAGTAAAAAACTACAATTTAGTGCAGACAACAGCTGTTTTGGCGTATCTTATTTCGAAAAGTATTTATAATACTCTTATTTACATAATATATTACATATTTAACACAGGGCATACAGCAAATTAAAAATTAAAATGTCTCAACTATTCCTAAACCTAGTAGTGAAGTCCGAGTCGCAAGTTTGCTATCGTACTTTGTTGCCGGACGGCTCTAGGGTAATGACACTGATACAGAACTAATAATTACTTTAAGGCATTAAACTCGTTTCGGTCACTACGTTGAACGATGCTTCTGTTGCGTTAATCACGTGCCCATGACCGGAAAACTTGGCGATGATGCCCTCTAAAGAGGTCCAGGTGCCGACGACAAGTCCCAGAGCTCCGAACAGTACAACGATGGCGTTTTTAATAATCATTCTGATCCTTTCTGAATCAGATACATAATACCAATAGGTGCAACTTTGTATGAACGCGGGGAAGGCAAGGCCCAGTGCGGACAAACATAATGCGCCAAACAGTGATATAAACAAGTCCAGCTCCGGCACGGCCGCGGCTATTCCAACTGTAAAATGGCAACATAAACATTTCATAATTGTGCTATACAAATATTTACTTAATTATAATTTTATATAATACTTTTTACTGTTTTACATTTTTAACAATATTATTTTACAAATAAACACTAGAAAAAGTCTAATAGTGTTGTCTTAAAATAGAAAATGATAAAAATTGGAAATAGTAATTTTAACCAGCGACGCAAAAAAGAGGGGCGCTATAAGTTTAATGTCCGTCGGAAATCTTGTTCATAAAAGTTGAATTAGCAATTTAATAACTATAAGCACTTTTCCAAATGAAGTAATGGTGTTTTAGTCAGGCATTTATTTTTTCTTGACAAGTTAGTTTTTAATTAGTGATATAATACTTACATTTTGCCATGGACAAAATAAGATATTAAAATAAAAAATGTCAACTTACAAGTAACCAGCACTATAACAGTTCTCAAAATGTATTCCCATAGCAGCCGGTGGTTGCTGTTCAATAGACGAACACCGATGTACTCGTTCCACAAGATGTCGATAGCCACGTAACAGGCGAGCCCGTGCGTGATGAAGATGGCGAACGCCAGGAGACACTGAACTACGCTAGCGAGCCTG
This sequence comes from Eueides tales michaeli, assembly GCA_018249855.1. Classification (NCBI taxonomy): domain Eukaryota; kingdom Metazoa; phylum Arthropoda; class Insecta; order Lepidoptera; family Nymphalidae; genus Eueides; species Eueides tales. The sequence continues at coordinate 32,876 of DWMZ01000063.1, forward strand.
AATTAAAAGGAGTCTTATAAAATAAAACTTTATAAAAGAAAATATAAATTAGGCAGAATTTTTTTCTTTAAGAAACACTTGGTATTGATATTTATATTATCTATATGTTTTTGTGTTATATGAATGTGTTAATGACGTACGTTTCAGTATCTGAAGGCAGGTTTAACGTAATGCTGCCAGCTGCTTTGCTGCCATATTGTAAGTAGCCGAACAGGCCCATCCCCACATAGAGTATTATGATACTAATCATAGCGCGATTCAAGACTCCAAATTTGCCGACGAAGTCCTTTGGTGTCTTCATTTCATTTTCCAAAGGTAAAATCTGCAAAATAGAAATCTATGTCTAGTTTACATAGTTTATTGGCGCCTATCAGTAAATAATATAAATTAAAAACAAGGTAGCATAATAAATATTATATTGTCGCTTAATTAAGTAAATATCTATCCAATAAATTAATAATTACAGTAATATAGTTTCCATATAATTTATATCAAGAGGCACTTCGACTAAAGAGTATCTTTTTGTCTCGTCAAATCATCATTTTCTATCATTAGAAAACTAAAAACTTACCACACCAATAGCTTCCAAAGCAAACAATACGGTACCGAAGAAGAGCGGGAAGTCTCCAATTTTCCCGGCGGGTAATTTTCCTTCTAACGAGGGAGTCTCTCTGAATATGTAATACAGAATGATTGCAAAACTGACGATGGTCACCGCATTAGCTATAGCCGAGAATGGCGCTAGGTACTTGAGATCCTTAACCCAGTTGATGAGAACAAGAGGTAAAAGGATATATAGCATGACTTCTGTGACCGTTATAGACAGCTTGAAGTGCTCTATCAGAACGTAGTGTATATTTTCAGACACAAAAACTACATATACACAGCAGGTGCCGATCTGATAAATAAGGAGGAAAGCGTTTACCACGTGCCTGTAACAATATTTAAGACATATTATAGGAGTAAAAAATTATCTTTAAAGTCTTCTGTAAAAATATAAACGGTAAATAGAAATATATTGATATGGAATCAAACAACATAAAATGTGTGTATTCGTAAATTAGCACTATTGTTTATGTAAATTTATAGTTTGACCTGCGTAGAACGGCCTTCACATTATAATAATCAAACAGGTACGATGTGAATGTTGATTTCGACTTGCAGAACGAAAATTCTAGAATACTGGAGGAAATAGATATTATTGATGAATAAAAAAATGATTTACCAAAAACAATCGCAGTCGGTAGGATTCGAACCTGCGCTCCCAGAGAGAAACTGATTTCTAAACTGATATTGATGTTAATGCCGTACCTATAAGTGGTATAGCAAATCTAACTCTTATACAAAACTTTAATGTTATTGAATCATGGGCAGGCAAATGACGCAGGTTTCATAGAAACCTGAAATTTAGCAATTTTACGTTTTACCTATAGTCCAAATAAACACTAATTTCGAGCTTAGTATTTATAACATATATAGTTCATTAAAATATTTATATATATATATATATATATATATATATATATATAATATATATATATATATATATATATATATATATATATATATATATATATATATATATATATATATATATATAATATATATATATATATATATATATATATATATATATATATATATATATATATATATATATATATATATATAATCTGTTGTCAAGCATTAATCCTATAGTTATATTAAATAAAATATTATTGAATAGTACTTACGCGGCGTAGGGTGCACAAGCCTTGCACCAGTCGGGACCCTCAGACAACGCCGCTTCAGCCGCAGCAGTATATGTGAGGGACGGCACTTTCCGCCGCCTGCATAGCACGTAGCACGAGTCCAGGAGCACGTGTATGCAGTATGTGCACAGCACCCCGATAACAATAGTTCCAATGGTACCCACTACATACCCAGATTTAGAGAATGCGTGAGGCATCGCTAAAATACCCGTGCCTAAACTTCCTTTTAACAAATGCAGGAGGGTTTCTGTGTTTCTAAAACAATATGTATACAATGAGTACGCTATAGTTATAGTCATAGTATAATAACCCAAAAAGTGAAACATTCATATACATATATAAATGGGGCTTCCCTGTGAAATATCAAAGTGCGACATTAGGTAACGTACACCACGATGATGACACAGGTATCTAATAGGTACACTATTTCTTGGCCAAAAAATAAGTACTGTAAGTCATTGTAATATTAAATCGTTCGATGTGAAAGTGACACTAACATATAAAAGCAATCTAAAGTATACTCGAGTAACAGGTAGACTTACATAAAATCAGACTACATATAAGACATTCAGATAATATTGCTCCACATCCGCTAATTACGCAGGCGTGTAGATGACATATTCGCAGCGCATTGGATAAAACAACTTCTACTATTTAATGTTTTTAGGTTAAATTTATACAAAATACATTCGTAGATCTTTTGATATCTGGGTACCGCTGTAGTCATTTAAATTGTTTACAATTAAATAAAATATCTTTACGTAAATAATGTTTCATGTAAATTATACATGCTTTAGGTATATTTATAATTGAACTCACATTTTAATAATATAGTATACAAAATCCATTTATATCTAGAATAGATTTGGTACTTTGGATTAATGACTAGAAAACCAGTTAATTAATATTATTATCAAGTTTTAATTATATATGTAAGACACGACAACGGGTGTATTTTAGTAAATATATAACAACAATCCAGTGAGACAATAGATTAACGTTTTGTTATTATAAAAACTCATGTTCCTGGTTAAAACTTTTATTCCTTAAGAATAAACAACAAATTATGATTAATACTTAATAATTATGTTCATTAATATTGAGGCCGTGTCGTAGTGCACGTGGCAAAGCGCGACGTTGAGATCCGCCACTCGACATACAAACATTTCCAATCGTTGTACGTCGAATGGCGGGGGAAAATAAAAAAACTAAGTCTTTAGACACTACAATATTTTTGTTTGCCCTGCTCTTTACAGGAATCTGTGTGAAAAAAATGACAATATTTGTGTAATAAAATTAAATTTAAGCACTTAAGCTCTTGTCCTTATGTTCACTTATGTAATCCAACTAGATAAAAATCGTAAAAGTTCATCGTAAGTAAAAGCTGTCACAGCTTATATGTAATAAAATATTATACTATAGATTGAAACATGCTACAAATATTCTGATCACGAAACAAAACACTAAAACCTCAAGTTCTCATTTGTTTAACCTTTAAGAACGACGAATGCAGGAAAATTGTTGAGATTTCGAGGCCAAATACGTAGATAATAATTCTGACCGGGAAACCCCGCAGCTTATAAACAAAACACAAAAATACATCTGATGTACAGGTAAAACTATATGGGCCGGTGACTTAATTTTACTAAATCATATATTCCTAAATGTATTATGAAATATGTACCTACCTATATATAATGTAAACGCATATAAATTTATATATATATATATATATATATATATATATATATATATATATATATATATATATATATATATATATATATATATATATATATATATATATATATATAAAAAAAAAACATATATAAATATATATATATATATATATATATATATATATATATATATATATATATATATATATATATATATATATATATATATATATATACTTATATACATATAAACTAACAAATTGTATGAACTTGCATATTTGAAACTTTCCGAAACACATAAGTTTCTTTCTACTACAGCCTATTAGTTTTGGTTATAAAAATATCATCAAATAGATATTATTGATGAATAAAAAAATGATTTAACAAAAACAATCGCAGTCGGTAGGATTCGAACCTACGCTCCCAGAGGGAAACTGATTTCTAGTCAGTCGCCTTAACCGCTCGGCCACAACTGCTTATACGAACCTTATCAAAAAAATAGAAATACATTCATCACTTTTTCAGTTTTATTAAACATTAAAATTTAAATTCTATCGAAAAAATTAGGTTCAATAATTAAGACCTTCTTTCCGAACGACCGCGCTCAAAAAATATAAAATAACTAAAAGCTTGTGAAAATCTATTACCATCTGAAAATATTAGAAGCAAACTATTCAATTTATATCGTCTTTTAAATAAAATACTTAGACGTATATATTTTCACACAAAATATTTATACTTGTACATGTACTTTAAAGTACAGTTGTGATCGTATGACATTTCGCGCTAATTTTTATATCTGCTTACGCTGTTAGGATATGTTTTATTATACCGCACTCTATCTTACCATGACAGGTAAAAGTAAAAGTCCAATATATTTTTTTCTTTTTCAGCTTCTCACTGTATCCAACACATGGTGGGGTAGGCAGAGGGAACGTAGTGTTAACTCTATTCCTTTCCTCGCGTTCCGCTGAATTTGAGGCAATGCGTAATATCCAATAAATTAAATTGTATCGGTTTTTTACAAAATATTCTATGTAGCAAATTCTACATAATAAATAGCTCACAACTATTAAGTGTGCAGTGTGTAAAATATGATTATGTGTGTGTTCCACCATCGATACAGCTTAATTAAAATTTAACTTAAGCTATATAAAATAGCCTACAATCATTTTGTATAGATCTGGTGAAAATACTTACATATGTTACGATGACATTGACAACTGGCAAAAACAAAACGTACTCTACTTTGGGTTCACTTAATCATAAAGAACATTAGAATGTTCATTAAATTTATGTTTGGTAAACAAACATTGAATGTACTATTTTTAAGGAGAGGCGCAGCGTTGAGTTTTTGCGGTAGTCGTTTAACGCTACGTTCTTTTTGTCTAACTTAACTGAGAGGGAGATTGATGAAAATTTAAAAAAATATATTATTAAAATCCCAATTTTAAATATATCTTGGATATGTCAGTCACTTCAAATTATTGCTCAGCGTCTGCGTCAGCAGAGTTAGTTATCAGTGTGATCCGAAATCAGATTGACTTAATCTTATTCAACTACTAGTACTACAATAACATAAAATTACCTTCGTCAATATAACATAACAGGAAAAATATTTATGTAGCACACAAGATAATAAAAAAAGAGTTTATAAGTTACTCTTGTACTGCTTGTTTTGTTGCTACTAAATATTTTGTACAACGTTTGTACGTGATATTGCAGTCAATTTCCTATCTTGACAACAAATTACTATGTTAAAAGAATATATATCAGTTAGGTACTTAAAATAAGCCATATTAACCGGATTAAAATATATTATGCTTCGTTTTACAAAAATTGAATACTTTAAATGTTAACGCAGTGCACACAAGGAAGCTCTAAAGTTCTCTTGCTGACGCAAAATTTTATGATGATGTATGATGTAATAGAGCCTATGAATATGATCGTTAAATGGAGTATGCAGCACAAGAATAGTTCATAATATTAGTGCGTTCCATGAAATAAAATCTTCCTCTTTATAGTATCAGCAAGTATCAATATATCTATACATATAAATACAATTGAAGTGTGAAACAAAATATAGGCTACTTTTAATATCGGTTTTAGCGTGTTTGGGTCTTACACAGAAAAAGTGCGCTGACCGTGCACACCACTTACCATCTACGTAGATACATGAAATGGCCAAGCATTTTTCTATTAAATACGATAATTTTGCGAGTAAAATTAAATAAAAGATTTTTTATTTGATTTATTAGATTGATTAACATTAAAGATAACCACAATAGAATAAATAACCGAATTTCTCTTAATACGTTAAAAAAAAAGAAGCGAGCAAAGCGCAGATGCACTAGTTATAAATAAAGCCATATTTGAACTCACATGTTGACGACATTTCATATAATGTGTAGTAAAAAATAGATTCTGTGATGTACTATTTGTATTTAAAGTAAATGTACAATTTACATGAAAGTAACGTTATTTGTAACGTAAATATTTGCTTAAGATTAATAGGAAAATCCTTGCTACTCAGACATGACGCGTTGTGGAGGAAATTAGGAAGAGGAAATGGCAGAAGGCTGCGATGTTGCACATTTATGACATGGTACGTTGTAAATCGTCTCGATTTGACTGGTCAAGTTAAGTTTTGTTTTTGGTCTGCCTTATAACGTATTTACAATATAGGTTCAATTATAAAACATATATACCTAAACATATAAACCTGCTTCAATTTATAAAACATATATAAATTATAAAAATAGCCCTAAAATGAAATTTACATTGTCGTACGTGCTGTGTACTTGGATAGTAAGAACTATCAGCGTATCTTATAAATGCTATTGTGATAACATTTGAATTATTAGTATTTATATCCTACTATATCAATTTATATGAAGAATCACTTACGTGGTTGGGTGTTCTACAACTCTGTTGTCATAAGGCTCGTATTCTTCAACTTCTTGCACGTTCTTTTCTTTCATATTAACGAGAAAGATGCCTTTGTCTTCCGGCCTTTTCTTTTCATCTTTGACGGGAGATAAACTGTGAAATATATGTAGCAGATAAATATTTTCCTAACATTATAACTTAGCTTAATAATAGTTGGCATCGAAAGGAAATCGAATTTAATGTGAACCAAAGTGATACTTTGAAAGCTATAAAGGCTATATAAAAAATAAAAAAAACACTCTGTGAGCAGCCTTTACATATACAACAATTCTGCATATAGATATATTAACACCCACAAATAAGATCAAAATAAATGACGTGAGATTCAGTTGACTTACTCTGCCATGTCTTTCGATTGCTAGGTGACGTGAATGTTTACATGTATTGATTTATAATCGCTATTGCAACGTCACCCAAGGTTCTATTTTAGGTGATTTAAAAACGTATAATATAAAAATATTAAGAACATATTATGTCCATGCATTACCCTTAAGTAATAATTATGTATTTCACTGTGCAGTGTGTGATAACCAGTGTGCCCAAATTAGATCCATGTTATTTGCAAATAAAACGCTAGGTCAAGAAAATCAAGTAACGTAGAAACTAGGTCAGGAGTGTATTTTAGAACTAATTTACGATCCAAAAACTCGTTGCGATCTCTGGTTTGATGAATAGCAGACGATATTGAAAATTCGATTTATATAACCTACTGTATGTTTTTCTGTTACAGCTATTAATTTATTTAATATAATTTCTACGTGTCAACTATCTACGTTAATAAAGTAGCGTGTATCTTTTTCAGTTTCACGCTGTGTCCCGCACATGGCTGGGCTGGCAGAGGAAATTTGGAAACCTGGCGTTAAGACACTCCGTTCCACTTCCGTTCCCACTTTGCGCCGGATTGGAGGCATTGCGTATTGAGTGGCGGGACTGAATGCCGCGTTTTGCCTTTTTACCCAATGAAGAAATGAGAACATTAAATATTTAAATTGAATATATCAAATTTATAATTTCCTCGAGTGGGGATCGAACCCACAACCTGTCGGTTACCGAGGCGTGTATCTTAATTACATATATATTATTTCTATACTTCATATATCATTCTATACAGGCACCTTTCGTTTTGGAAGTATCAGAAATTATAATCAATAAAAATTCAGAAAGATTCTCGATAAATAACACACAATAGACGATTAGCCACTGACGTCCGCTACGACTTAATGTAGTTAGGGTCTAAATATGAATTTATTGACTCATCTATTACTTTTGAAATTTTGTAGTTAACAACAGCATAACTGTAAAAAAGTATGGAATCACTTTTTATGCAATTGTTTTGTGAGATACTCAATTGTACTTAGTTACTAAAAATCTCATAAGTGTTATTTATTACATGTAAAGGATATTATTATGTTATCGAGCTCAGATTAAATCGTGATTCTTTTTACCAAACGATATTAAGACAATCAATCGTATAGGAAGCCGGATTTGTGTAAGTATAAGAATGTATGAATGGAGAACAAATTTACTATAATGAGAGATTTTTGGTAACTAAGTTTCGAAAAATCAAAAAAATGATCAGTAAATTTGTTACATGTATGTTTGTTACCTGTGCGGCTGAAAATCGTCGGACTCGAAGGAAGGATTCACCATAGGGCCGCTTTGTTTGCGAGCCCATTCTTCCGCTTCCTGAAACCATAACCAGTCTTACTTAAATATTTACTAATAATAAAAGTACCTACTCTATACACAAACAGGTAATGAATATATAAGACAATAAATAAAAAATACAGGCAAATTTTAATGACTATTAACTGTCGGAGGCATATGAATGGTTTGTCAAACTAACTGTTCATATTGATAGCAATCCATGTAACGTAGGTATTACAATTATTAATGATGGAGATTAGTTCAACCGCTACAAGCCCACGCATTTTTTTAAAATGGCAACGGCATTGCCGCTCCTATAATATATGCACAAAGGCGCGAAAACTATGCCGATGTACTCCTCCGTGTATGGGTACCCAAATCCTTATTAACAAAACTTAATATTCAGAAAGTCTTATTGTACTTTTAAAGTTAGATATAAATAGTAGTTCTCATAAAGACACTTTCGTTCCCCGCTTTTTGCCGAATTTGGGAGACACTGCGTGTTGAGTGTCGCACTCTGCGCCACACTTCACCTTGTTCCCAGAGCGAAGAAATAAAATATTGAATATTTCATTTCCTCAAGTGTGGTTTCAATTCACGACCTATAACTTTACAGTGGCATGCTTGTGCACCTGCGCCACTACAGGCCAACTCGAAAGCTCTACCAATATTCTTTAAATTTTGATTAAATTTAAGGTGCAAATGAAAACGGTTATAATTAACATACATATAATAATATTTTTCGTACATAATAAATACTTTATGGCAAAGATAAAAATAAGTAGGTATCTATCGACATAAATTATACGAATAAATGTTCACAACTTATTAACATAAAACGTGATGTTTACGCTCAGTCAAAACCAGAACTAAGCAACCAACATTTCTGAGAAATGTTCAAAAATAAGCGTGAAGAATATTATACATATTTAAACTCAGGTGAAACCTTTTTTATGATTACCTGCTAATTTTATTGCATATGGCGATATTATTGACAAATATTTAAATATAAATAAAATGTATGTTGTTTTCCATGCTTATAAATATTTTAAATAGATGACGTTCTTGCTAACTAACTAATGAATACATAGGCAAGAATAATAAGTAGATACTACTATACTTTGATTTCGACCTCTATTGAATTTCAATATTATGTTACAACAAAAAATTACCATATAAAGTATTTATACCTAGTGTGATAATGAAGAAAATCTAGATTTCGGGTTTATTTAGATACAAATTTGGATAGAAGAGAAACATCGAAGCTGCCAATTAGTGCGCTTATTCTTGACTTTGATTTACACTTATTAAGTCTGGCCTTCACACAGACTTTGTAAAATCGTGTCTTCATAAGAACAAGCAGGTTTCGATATAACGACTTGATTTTAACCGTTCTTTAGTACGTACCTTCATATATATGTTGTAGGTACTTACAATATATATACAGTACTGGACAAAATAAAGTACGCACCTCGAATATTTTCACAATTACGTGAATAACTTCGTAGTTTTTACAGATATAATAATTATATATTTGAACAAAAAGAAGGTTCCACAGTCTACTTTCAAACTCAATGAGAAAAAATTCCAAGAACATCAAACATCTTATATTAGTCAAGTCCATTACGTATGTTATCATATTTCCCTCGGACAAAATAAAGTACGCATGTGATAATAAGTGTAATAAGATGATAAGTAATGTGAAAATTGAGATATAATTAAGAACTAATACTTTGTATGGCCGCCCTTCGCTTGTATAACTGCTTGCAAATGCTCTCGACAAGATTCCGAATGTGCTCTTCCTCGATGTTTCCCCACGCCTTTTCCAACTCTTCGAATAACCTGAATTTATTTGTTACGTCGCCCTTTTCAACTTTTTGGTCTAAAATAGACCAAAGGTTCTCAATTAGATTTAAATCTGGCGATTGCGCTGGCCAATCTAACACTTTGATCCTCGAAGCACGAAAGAAAGCAGTAGTTTTATGTGCGGTGTGTTTCGG
>DWMZ01000064.1:0-42898 GCA_018249855.1 Eueides tales michaeli
TATATATATATATATATATATATATATATATATATATATATATATATATATATATATATATATATATATATATATATATATGTATATATATATATATATATATATATATATATATATATATATATAAACATATGTATGTCTGTAGGTCTCACCCCTCGCCGGTGAGCGCGCAGCACGCCTGTATGTGCCACGGGTGGCGCTTGATGGACGTCAGCTGCAGCTGCTCAGATATCTCCGCGGCGGTCATTGACCCCTTCACGTCCTGCAAATATTCACAAATACCATACTATATATTTCTCAACTAATATTATATTGCTGCGATGTTTGTTTGATTGGACGCTCTAATCTTAGGAACTACTATTCTCACAAGAGATATTATTTTTGTGTTTAATAATCTATATGCCTTACATTTCGGTACAGAGACTTCTAAATCGTCCAATAAAGCTATCAAATATACTATAAAAGAAAATACAAAAAATATATTCTATCATTTTTCTCACGCTGTCTCTCGCACATAGCCAAGTAGACAGAGGAAAGCTGTGAGCCTAGGCTAAAAACACTCAGTCACTATAAATTTCCCAAGTATCCACCGAACTCTGGAGGCAGTACATGGTAAGTGGCGGAACTCAAATCCGCGCTTTGCCCCATTACCAGAGCAAGGAATTGGAAATATAAAGTAATCAATTTGGAACCGAACCCACAAATGCTTTCGTTTACAGTCACACGCCTGTGCCCCTGCGCCACGACAGAGAGCAAGGAATTGGAAACGGGGAAGGAAAGGCAGTGAAATAGTATATGCCCTCATTAACATAAATCAACGTAACATCAAAAACTTTTCAAAATTGAACCAGCGACCTTCAGCTCAAAAACACTCACTAACCACTATACTATGAGATCATTTAACCAAATGTACGCCATATGGTGGACGTATAAATATTTCAAAATATTTAAATAATAAGTGTGAACATTGTATGATGTCATACAACATGTTGACACAGTTGTAGACGACTTCAGGGTCAAGCAAGTCGATTATATTATAAACTAGCGGACCGCCCGCGGCTTCGCCCGCCTGATCCACATCTTTATTAATTTACGAATGTGAAATAGTTCTGTTTTCTAATAACAATATCCATACCTGTATTGAAAAGAGAAGTTTCAACCAATTCAGTATAACAGTTATTTATAGCAATTCGTATTTTTACTATTTTTAAAGTGTTATTCCACACTTAGGAAAGAAAATTATACGTTTTTAAATTTAGTATTATAGCAATTCGGTTGAATAGTAGTATTTAATGTTGTACAATTTTATATTTAAAAACCGATTGTAATAAAACACTTTGAGGGTTGTCGTGGCGCAGTGGCACAAACGTGTGACTGTAACCGATAGGTTATGGGTTCGATTCCCACACGAGGAAATGAAACATTAAATATTTTCAATTTAAATATTTAATGTTTCATTTCTTCACTCTGGTAATAAGGCAAAGCGCGGCGTTGAGTTCCGCCACTCAACACGCAATGCCTCAAATTCGGCGGGAAGTGGGGAACGGAAGTAGAACACACTGAACACTAGGTTCCCGGGTTCCCTCTGTCTACCCTGCCTCGTGCGGGATTCTAAAAAAAAACAATCACAAAATGTTATTATGTTTATTTAATATATAATTAATAGTAGCCGCAATTAAATCGGTTAAGCCGTTTCTAATATTAGCGTAAACAGACGCACAGACAGACACACAAAAATTTTTAAAATCATTGTTTTTGAAAACAAGTTTTTTTTACATATGTTCAACGTACAGACGTCGATCCGTTACGAATTTATTATAAGTATAGATGTTGACAAAACATTGCTTGAATTGAATGTGACGAAATTGTGTTTTTAACATATTTATTTAAGTATTGCAGGTTGTACGCTGTTCGCACACATGCTCAGCCCGTACTTTATAGTTACGTTCATTTTTAAACTATTCGAAAGTGATAATAATACAAAACCGACCACAATTACTAAACCTTCGAATTTTTTTTGATAGTTTATAAAATCGTTTTTTGTCTCTTGAGAATTAGCTTAGCAGGCAATAGGCTAGGAGGCTTACACTCGAAACCCACGGACAAAGAGAATACTTAGTTTATTAACTTAATACTTAGCTAACAACAAATATAACAACATCTTGATATTCTCCAGAATTTCAATTCAGCGTCATTTTATTTCACATTTTTAATAGCAATTTAGGTAAATATATAAAAAAGGCATACCACAAAGTGAGACGAACCAAAAAAATAAACAAGAAACAACTTAAACTAATATTTGATTGATACTTCTGAAATATAATATTTGCAGAGTAAGGATTAACTAATGTTGTAAATGTAATGAATCACTGTGATCTCCAGTTCAGTTCAGTTCAGTTCTTTAATTATGGCGTTCCGAGTGTGATCTTCATAAAAACTACCCAACACAAGAAATCTTTACGTCATTACGTCTTATCATAATGAATGCATTGAAAAGAGCAACTGTTGAATTTGTTGTTCATTCGACGATTCAAAAGTGTTTGCAAAAGTCTACTTGAATAAAAAATATTTTCAATTTCACAGACAGACAGACAGACGACGAGTCAAACTTAAACCATCCCTCTTTTTACGTCCGGGGTTAAAATAATAATGAAATATAATATTTTATTTTAGATTATTAATAAATCAAATTTGAATACTATAGAATAGATACCACAAAAACTATATAACTACAGATATATCTATTTGAGTCGAAATAATCTGAACTGCGTTGAGATGATTGATAACATCGTAGTGATTACGCTCAAGGAGAGAAATTCACTTCTGCCAACTCAAACAACAAATTAATAAATATATCCAAAGTTCATCATAAAATGTACATTACACAACGTGTCTGTTTGTCTGTGACTCCTGTATCTCCTGAATTGATGAACTGATTAGACTGCGATATTTTAAATGTAAGCCTCGTTCACCGCGGAGGATCTTAATTATTAATTATGCTTTATAAACATTGTATAAGCTATTTTTGGTAGTTTTTTTTTTCTATTGAATGGCTCAGGGGCACAAGCGTGTAAGTGACGACGCGACAGGTTGTGGGTGGTGATATCCATTTTAGGTAAATAAATATTAAATGGTTACAGTATTTAATACTGTCTTCTTGTCCAACGCTCCGACATTGAGTTTCGTCACTAAACACGCAATGCCTCAGATTCGACGAAAAGTGGACAACAGAACGGAACGTCCTGGAACTAGTTTCCCATGTAGGTTGTTTTAATCAATTAAGATTTTTCCTAGTCAGCGGTTATTAATTAATGATTTATAACACTAAGAAAGTTATTATTTTGTTTACTCCTTTTTCGTCTAAATGACGTAGCGGAGCACAACACCGCGTTTTGCCTCACTACCAGAACGGGGTAGTAAAAATATAAAATATTTCACTTTCTCGAGAGGAACCGAACTCACCATCTGTCACACATATACATCTCTATCTTATATCCCTTTGGGGCGCAATTTTTGTTCGTGTATAGTTACTATAGACCGCAGTGTATAGTGTCAATCAAATAGTTAAAAGTAGTCCGAAGTGTTTCCTCCACTTTATAACACATATATTAATAATAATAAATACAACGTTCATTCAAGACAAAAATTACAACAAAAAAAAACAATAGTTGTAAACTGTGTTGGGGTTATTAACGCCTCACATGCCTCACACGCGACGTTTCATGTAGTCATTTGGAATGTACAGAATAAAAAAAAATATATAAAAAATAGACCGTATCGTTTGGCGCTCCATTCTCTCTGTCCCGCTGGGAATATAGCGTGAAGCTAAGTAAGTAAGTAATAATATATAAATAAATGATATATGACCTGTTTATTGGCGAACACGAGCAGGCAGGCCTTGCCGAGCTCCTCGTGGGACAGCATCCGGTGCAGCTCCTCGCGGCTGATGGCGAGGCGCTGGCGGTCGGTCGAGTCTATCACCATTATCACGAACTGAAATACAGTCGACACATGTTGGTTAGGTTCACGCTGTACCCCGCACGTAGTAGGGCAGGCAGAGGGAAGTTGGGAACCTTGGTTCTTGTAAGGAGTATTTCTGTTTCCACTTTCCACCATTTCTTGAGGTGTAGCGTTTGGCGGGACTTAACCCCGCGCTTCCTTTCGATTCCAGAGCGAGGCGATGAAAATATTGAGTATTTATTTTCCTCGAGTGGTTTCAAACGCACACCTGTCGCATTTAGATTAGCACGCATGTGCTACTGCACCGCGACACGCCTCATTCAACACAAGTGTTAGTATCTTAATACTAAACGAATTAAGAAATATTAATAATAGCCTAGAATATTAATAATAGCCTAGAATATTAATAATAGCCTAGAATATTAATAATAGCCTAGGTAAACAAATGTGTCAACAATAAACATAATTTAAAAGAAACATTTGTCAGTATTACAATCAAGTGTCTTAATTAAAAGGCAGTCGCGCAGTGCAAATGTTATTCATTTATATTATGGCTTGGACCAAATTAATTATGTTCATTTCCTCTTTGTGATATAGAGTGGCGTTGAGTTACGCCATTCAACACGCAATGTCTCGATAATTGGATTATGCGGGAGAACATAGGGACTCTCCGTCTCCCACGACATATGCGAATTATAGGTGATAATAAAAAAACCAACGAACACAAATACAAATTATTACGTTCTCATTTTTTTACAAATATTTAAAAGCAAGCTTTTGTATAATGAGATATCTGTTTTTCATAGGAATCGACATTTATACTTATTAACACTATCCCATAATCTCTCCGCTCTCCACAATACATTCAGGACATGGGCATTCTTTTTTTTAGCTATTTTCCAGACATTGTGTTGAGCTGCGGGGCTCAACGCAGTGCTTTATCAGAGGGTATTAATTGTCTCGAGCGAGAAATCGAGCCCACAACTCTCTAGTCAGATAAATTCGCAATTAAGCAGACTTTTTAGTTAAAATAGTTATTGGCTTTTTAAAACTAATTATTTAATATTGGTTAATATCTCCAATGTCACTGTTATTCAAAGTCACGTTTTATTTCATGCAAAATGATTTAAAAGGCGCACTTAATTTCATTGAATATTTCAATTACCATACAAATAAGACCTTCACTTATACATTAAAAAGCCGCTATATATTTAGACTTACATATATAATTTTGTAAAAGTCTACATATATAGCAGCTTTGTGTTCGTTCACTCAACACACAATCTCTCCAGTATTCAGTGGGAAGTAGAGAAGAGAAGTGTCTTAATGGGGACGGAGTGTGTTAAAATTAGTTTCCAAAATTACCTCTGGCTACCATGCTATGTGTCGGAAAAAAACATACTAAAGTAAAAAGTTATAATATTTCATCAAAAATATTTATAATTGGCAGGAATTAAACCTGCAACCCTTGTACAGTACACAAAGTAATTCAATTCAATAATGTAATGGTGTTTCCTTATATTAATATATGTTAACAAATCGCCAGACAACCTTGCAGCAGCAAATAAATAAACAATTTCCTTCCTAACTTAATAATATATTTTCGTAAATAAATAGTCATACCACAAGCAAGTATTGAACCCATATTCTGTTCATTTACATATATATTTCTTATTTCATCTAGTATTAAGGCACTCACATTTACAGAAACTTTCATGTAAATGTTCTAATTTACAAACCATCCATTTTCAGCTCCATACTGTATTTTTACTATGATTGAAAGAAATAACAATAACAAATTTCTCTGAGTAGAATTGAACCCAGACATGTCTGTATGTATATATATAAGTGATGTATAAGAAACCAATATATAATTTCAAATTTGCTATAGTCATTATTGACAATACAAATTACATACATATATATAAATATATAATGTACATATTTGTATATAAAATCATCGGACATTGCAATTGGGCACATTCCTCACATATATTCCATTCGCAGAGGCATTCAATCAGATTGTAGTTTAAATTACTTGGCCATTAAGCAAAGTTTAAAGTGCAGTAAAGGACACACTGATAACAATGACAATATAAGTCCTATAAGAAAAAGTTCACTTACACATATGTGTTCTACTTTATGCCTACAATCAAAATATTGCTTGTTAAAAGGAGGACCTAAATGTCATTCTTTCCTAGAAAGAATTAAAATTATACATTTTTAGAACAGTAAACAGTATTATAAGTTTTCATTAATTTAAAATATTTTATAAAAAGTATATAAATAAATGAAGCTCAAAATATAGCCTTCACTGTGCCAATTCAACAATTGTCTATGTAAATAAAGTTATTGTCAATGTCACCGGGACCTTCTAAATGCAAAATTACATTTTATTAACATTAGACAATAAAAGTTTCCTTAAGGGTGATAAGAATTATAATAAAATTTTAGTACCCTCAGCACTCTTACTAGTTGACTTATCATAGCGACAGATGCTCGGACACTTCAAATACACATTTTGACTAAAATATTTTCACTAAAAATTGCAATTACACCTGTATTGATTGTAACAATATGAGTTTGCTTAAATTTTGTGTTACATATTTGCACAATAACATACAAATACATATTTATAGCATTATTATAATCATTAAATTAAAAACTGTACATTTTAAATAAGTACTTTCACACAAGCACTGCACAGCACTAAATAAAATAACTTACATAATTAAGTTACACATAACTGTTTTGATATTTTGTTACATGAATTACATAAGTACTCACTTCACTGTTAGTGTAATAAGTGTTCCAAGCTGAGCGTAGACTTTGTTGTCCTCCGAGGTCCCACATCACGAAACGTAGGTTCCTCCACACCACTTCCTCCACATTGGATCCAATGGTCGGCCTCGTGTGAACAGCTTCACCAAGCAGTAGCTGGTACAATATTGTAGTTTTACCAGCATTGTCTAAGCCCACTAACACTAATTTGTGTTCTGAAAATTGTAATTAAAAGACACTTTAGTTCAATCTATGCTAAAGTGACTTGTAACATATCAAATTATTATTAAGACTAAATGAATATTTAAACTTATATTAAAAGAACATCAGAAGAATATCAGGAGCAAGTCTCGTTATCTTATCAAGACGCGACACTTATTTATGACCTTTAGTTAATATTTATAACAAAAAATGTGACGTTCTTACCTTCATTTCCAAAGAGGCTCCATATTTTCGATATGAGCAATCCCATTGTGTAGACTTATGATTATATATAATTATATACAATTAATTCAAAATGAACATCGTTTAAACAAAACCACTTCTAAAGTTTCTATAGTTAGTATTTAAATTTATTCACAACGCTAAAGTCTTTATACACAGTTATTGTCATGATTAGAGTGTTATAAATGGAAAAATATCAAAAAATATGTTACGCGTCGTTTCATTTCTTTTGATTGAACCAAAGCCTTACTACGGAGTACACCTGTTGAGAAGTGGGTCAGAGTGAAATAATAAAACGTCGACACTAATCTAATTAATGCACAATGTCACTATCATATTTTGTTGGTTGTAAATAAGTGAAATAAATAAGGCAGTCACATATTAAGTACATGAATGGTAACGTAACAAGTACGAGGCACGGACACTCATAACGAGACACAGAATAAGACTACATAAGTACATATTTTCTTTGTCTATTACAGTTTTACAGTATGGAGTATGACTGATACAGATTATACGACAAGTGACAACCCTGGACACTGGCCCCTTTCCGTAATATCAAAACAGCGGTCATAGCGTACCACAGATGCGGTAAAATTCATGTGACTTTGCCGTCACACGTGACTTGACTAGCGCTTACAGTACTGACGGGTCGGTGCGTTAGCATCGTGAGCATTGACATTATTTTGACATTCCACGTCAATGTCACTATCGTCACTTTCCTCGATTACGAAAAATACTTGAAATACAAGCATTTTAGCATCTTCATCGAATACATTACTCAACTTATGTTTATATCATAAAATACTCTGTTCGGTTATGTTCCACTTGTTGAATTCGGAAGCACACTCACAAGGGATCCGAATTATTAATACAGGTGACAGTTGTTGGCGAGTACCACAGAGTGCGGTAAATTCGTGTGACTTTGACGTCACATGTGACTTGACTAATGCTTACAATACGGATGCGTTGGAGCGTTAGCATCGTGAGCATTGAAGTTATTTTGATGTTCGACGTTAATGTCACTATCGTTACTTTCATCGATTGTAGAAAATGCTTGAAATACAAACATCTTACCATCTTGCTACCGATGATATCATAAATTGCTCTGTTCGTGTATGTTTAACTCGTTGGATCCATAAGCATACTCATAAGTTGGCCGAATTATTAATACTACTAACATTTACTGAATCGCACCCCACGTTAGCAGTTGAAACGTCGTATTACTGTTTTGACAATTCGGAAGCTGGCCATACATTCTCGTTGGAAAGGCTTTAGTGGCTTGTTATTCTCATATTATTTAATTTTAATATTATCATTTTATGTTAGAGATATAGTCCGTAAGGCATAAGCGGTGATCTCTTCATTTATGCGATTGATCACCGAAAACAGAGCCAGAAATAAAAACTACTACAATAAAAGCTATAACATGGATGTCTGTCAGAAGCGATAACTTAAACCAATTGAATTTAACTTATTTAATATTTAAATTTCTTTAAACTGTTTAAATTTCTTTAAACTTTTTGTTATGCTAAGAATAAATAAACGCCCCGTTGTCGGGACGTTTATTTATTACACATTTATTATTACCTACATCGTGTTCATTAAAAAAGTCACCCGCTACGACAAAGCCTCATAATCTTTTATTAAGTACATAAAATGGATAAGGAATCGAAGTGATTTTATCTATAATTTACAAATTTTAATTTAAAATATTTACTAAAATGATTAAGTGTCAATTTACAAATCAAAGATGATTTTTCAGGAATGATTGATCCATGTTTATTATTAAAAAAAAATGGCAAATAAGCTGTCTGGCATCGAGACACTGAAATCATTATTATAAAACAGAACACCACAAAATTACCAATACAAATTACAATTTCAAATGCATTTATTTATTTGAAATATTTTCATCCTAATTTAGAAATGAATCCTTAGTGTTATAATTTCCATCGGTGCAAAATTGTCTTTATTTAGAACGTGTATCGGAACTCCTTTGGTAGTTCCCACTAAATTTGTCAGGTAAGCTGCTTTGATGTTATAAAATACTTTCTTTAGTATAATTTCTTCCCCGCCACAATGTAAATTAATATCAGGATCGATGGAGCAAGAATAGCTTTGTCTGTGAAGCGTCATCAGAGCTATTTTAGGAGAAAATTTAGAGATATTATTCAACAACACTCTATAGTTGAGAATAGTCACATCGCAGGGCAATTTTGTTTTGATCAAAGGAAAAAATGCATAATTGCAATAGTTACTTCTAGTTATATAGAACACGTCTAATTGATAGTTAAGAGTACTCGCTAAATATATCGCGGATAAAGTCGGCAACCTTAATTTATTTTTAGCGTTTTTCCCGGCTTCCTGAATCTGAATAGGTTCTTTAAAAGTTTCCAATAAAATGTAATGAGTTTGATGCGTTATGCTATTCTCTGCTACATCTCCCTCGAGCCCCTGTCCATCGTCGCGGGAAACACGTCTATCTAAGAAAATCACCAGCTGGCCTTCTTGCAGTGATGTCACACCCTGAGCGTGATCTGTGATTATTGTCAAACGATTAATATCATCTTCTATGAAAGCCATGCTGGTCATTGGAAAAATATTAGACTCGATGCGTCGACTCCAATTGACTGTTCGGTGTGAGTGCTCAAAGCTGTTATTGTCGATGATAAATTCTGGTGGATTTCCATTATTAATGTCAGTTGTGATAGACATACATAGATCCTCTAAGTTACGACTCTTGGGATAATATTCTAAATCTACTTTCGTTTCTAATTTTATAATGTTTGAAAGAGAACTGTCAATAAGGTGAAATATTTTAACGCTATGTTGAAGGAATTTACTATAAATAGATACCAATTCTGTAGTAAGTTTGCCAGATATTATCATAGTTGTCTTCAATGTTGGATTTACTCTATATTTTGAAAGAACATCCACTAGGGGCTTAGAAGTCGAATTACACGTAAATAAAGCAGAATTTACGCGTGAGCTTTTATATGCGCCGAAATCTATTAAAACCTTTCGATCACTGTTTGTTGCTTTCTCAGTGACAACTTTTAAGAGTCCAGTGTATTCGTCAAATATTAGTCGATGTTTGTGATTTTCAAGTTGTATATCTCCTTTCTCCATATTGTAGATGCTGAACGGTAGCTCTGAAGCACCCTCTGAATTATCAGTTACACATTTTAAGCAATATACTGCAGATACACTTTGCTTGGCATTGTAACTTTTCTTTATTGTGAAAAGCTGAAATGACATTGGAGGAATAATAACGAGGAAATTTATTTTATGATATTGTCTGGAAATTTTTATTTTATTTTCGGGAGTATATTGCCAAGTCGGATTAATTTGTATTTCTACTTCTTTTTTATTATAATCTAGAATGCGCAAGTTGGTCTGTTTGCACAAAAGTTCCACTATTTCAGTTCTTTCATGACTGAGAGAATTAAAAATATATATTTGGTCGCCTGAAGTAATGGATTTAAATGATGATATTATCTCTCCTTCCCTATAGATATATTTTTCAAGATAGCTTTCTTTTAGTTCTGGTTTGGTGGTAAGCAGACTTGTAGATATTTCTTGGATAAACCAACAATCTTTAGCTGTTTTAAAAATTTCATCTTGCACATATCTCATTACTTTCGCTGTTAATGTTCCACTGACGATATTGCGATCTTGAAGTCTGGCAACTCTTTCACGAGCATTTCTTATTTTTTTTATTAAATCAGAAGTGTTATAACTTTTAAATACATTAAAATTTAGAGCTAGTGAAAACAAAATTTCAGTACTTCGCAGAGTAGACTGAATACGTCTTAATAAAATCTTAAGCATTGGACACGCAGTAAATTGTTCGATCCAGTATGTGGGCTTCCCTTTACTAATGTCAGCAAAATTATAGAAATCTCCCTTTAAGGTTGGGAAACTTTTATGATTTGCTAATACGCTCTTAAAGTAGTCTTTAGCCGTACCAAAGTTTAGGGTAGCTTTGTAAATATCTTGATTTATATTTACAAATTCTGAAATTTTTTGATAATTATTATACTGATAGTCGAATTCTGCTTGAAATTCATAAGAAAATTGATTACCGATGGGTGCAATAATAACATTATGTGATGTTACAGTTCCAGTTTTTGAGTACTGTTCAAGTAGCCTTTCTGATTTTTCTTTGACATTGAATGTATTGATATGAATATTATTGTTTATATTAGCAAAGTTAAATTCTGTGTCACATATGTCACCTTTCGGACCACAGGCGTGGAACCCGTCTGAGTTAAATTGTAAATAATGAGCAAGAACAGAATGTTTTGGGTAGCGGTCGTTGCCTATTTTATGTAAAGCCTTATTTAAGATAGTCTCGCTGTTTTTATTGCTATCCCAATTCTGAACCCAAACAAAATCCGTGTATTGATACTCAGTGAGGTACTGTTCCCAAGAAAAATGTAAATTAGTGACCACCAAATGGGACATTCCCGAGGAAGATAGGAGATAAGGAAGAGTGGGACTGTGTGTCAAGCTAGCGGTCAGCCACCCGATGTCTGGAGTGCAGTTCAAATTATGTTGCAACCATTGATGCCCTGAAAATATTTTAAAAATGTTTTAAAACGAAAGAACAATACTTTTTACCCAGGCTACAATACTAAGGGGGACTTGAAAATTTTTCGATCAGAATGTGCTTGTTTCACAAATTTTCAAAACGCTTGTTTTTGTAAATGCTAACCTTCTATTAGTTGATGGATAATGCCAAACAAATGGGAAGTGGATTCTTCTGTCTCAACCCATCCACCAGTTGTAATTTCCAGCCTTTTTTCGTTGACAAGTCGACGGAGAGTCTTGAAAAGAAAATAACCTCATTTTTACTAATACACTATTTAAAATAAATTAAGATAATTATAAAATGTTCGCTATCACACTCATACCGCTCGACTCTTGTGACGTGCACTTTTCCACCAGTAAGCTAAATGTGACACTTCATTCCAGGAAAAAGTTAAATTTGAATAAAAATTAAGTTTTTTTACAATATTTGATATGATACTGTGAACTGTTTCATTGTGTAAGTTTTCAAATGTTTTTTTCCAAATCGAGTGAATATTTGTTCTGGGTATTAGTATTACCTAAAATAAACAAAGATCAGTAATATTTTATACATATTATTATAGCTAAATTTACCATCTTATAGTAAGTACAATCGCAGTATATACAATACATGACGGTGACTGCGGATTCCGTGACAGAGTTATTAGTCTGACATTTTACATTTAATCGGTAGTCAGGACGCGGATAACACTATAGATCACCCGATGTAATTATAGATGGAATTATTTACGAAAATACTCGAACAAAATGGATGTACTTGCTTTCAACGGAGGCCATTTAGGATTTCTCATGAGGGCTTCGTAGCGACTTTCATACATAATATTCCAAAATTGTTTTTGTGTCATCCATTGTGGCTGTAAAAAAAATGAATAGTATAAAAGTGGTGGTGGCGCAGCGAAAGAAAGTCGGACAATAGACGTGAATGTTTTATTTTGATTTCCATCTCCTGATAGCAAGAGCGCACAGTTGAGTGCCATCACTCAACACGTGAATTATTTAAATAGGGTTAAAAGTCTTAAAAAAAATTCATAAATTCATAATTTCAAAAATTACCTCAATATCAAATCCAGCAAATGCCTTTTCTGTTTCTATGTCAGCTGCCGCCTCTCTCAACATCGTGCAAGTGTCGGTCCTGTCCTCTACCATCTGCACTTGCGTGACACACTCAGTCTTACCTTTCCCTACGTCTATTGTCAATCCTGTTGTATTGAGTAACGGTTCTTCAATCTTATTTACATCTAAAACGGAGTCTGTGCTTGAAATAGTATATTTTGTAAGAACCACACTGTCTACATCCGGTTGTATGTCGCTGGGTATTAATACAACTTCATCATTATCAGTTGTGTGGTTAGTTTTTGACATGTTTATTGAGTAGAAAAAATTTGACGCTGGTAAAGAGTTGACTGTCTTATCAACGCCGTTATAAATATTGGAAGCATTTTTTAATCCTTGTTGGTTGTAGTCATCGAAGAGAAAATTATGATCACTACTTTGCATCATGTTCGTAGCGGCACCTCTCGCTGGTCTCAACTCATATGAACGCATATTTTCAGACTTCGCTATATTCATTCTAGATACTAAGGTCCTGCTCTTCCCAGTGTCGATGGAGGATAGAATTGTAGATATTTTTGGACGCTGCATCTTGTGCACTACTGAATTAACTTGACTATGTCCAGGATAAAACTCTTGAGACATCGTATGTGAGATTTTTGCCCAACTACCCCTGCTGTTGTCGCTGATTGGTCTTTGTACCATCTTTGACTGACTTCTCACCATTTTTCGTAGAGCTGTAAAGTAAAGTATAAATAATATATAATAAGTTGAAATTTATCATATGACACTAAACTTGAAGTTGAAGTTGTCTGCTTCTCTTCACTTATCATTTTATTTTTCAAAGTACGATTGATGTTACTTATATAATTAACTTAATAGTATATCATTATAATACGATTATTACTTTTTTCATAGCAGCCATATTGTGAGAGTAATGTGACAATCAAAAGAAATTTATCATATTTGAATATTGCTCTAATGATCATCTTCACCGTCTTCACTGTCACGCGACACTGCGTGTTGTAACGGCGGCGGGTGTTAAATGTTTTGAAGAACAAAAGTCAACAAAAATGTACAAACTACTTAGATTTCCTGATGTGTACGTATCGACTTATGTTTTGAATTGATGTTCCGCAAACAAACGTGCTTATACGTATTGACTTCTATTAAAGAATACTTAGGTACATTATATCTCTTTGTGGATTGAAAAGAAAGAGATTGTATTACCTTGGCACATTTGTGTACTCTATTCTCGTTGGAAGAAGTAGAATGTACATACATAAGTATATTATTGAGCTTTTTTAAAAAAACATACGGGTAGTTCGATTTACATTGAAAACTGTCTAGGAACTAGAAATTAAATATTTTTTAATAATTAATAAAGTTTACATTAGCGGAAATGGTCTTATCAGCTAACATCTATAATTCTGTCGAGGCCTGTCGTGGCGCAGCGGCACGAGCGTGTGACTGTAACCGATAGGTTGTGGGTTCGATCCCCACTCGTGGTAATGAAATATTTAATATTTTCAATTTAAATATTTAATGTTTTATTTCTTCGCTCTGGTAAAAAGGCACAACACGGCCTTGAGTTCCGCCACGCAACACGTAATGCCTCAAATACGGTGAAAAGCGGGGAAAGGAAGTGGAACGGAGTGTCTTAACACTCCTAGTCCTAAGTTCCCTCTGCCTACCCTGCAATGTGCGGGATACAGCGTGAAGCTGAGTATCTATTATACTGTTTAAAAACAAAATCTTGTGTTGCCGTTGAAGTCGTCATCGCACAGTGCACAGCGTGTACTGTAAACGTGTCAGTGGTGGGTTCGATTTAGAATAAAATGAATTATTTACTACGTCCAGGATAAAAGTCTTGTTATTTTTTTTGTATAACAAAAAAGCGTGGTGTTGGGTTTCGCTACTCAAAACACAAAGTCTCGAAAATACAGCGAAAACTTTGAACCCGCGATGCGCAACAGTTGTTGCCACAAAGACAACAAACATTAATTTGTTCGTTCATTATAAATGTTGGACATAATATAATAAACGACCAACGCCCACGTCACCCGCTCTCGCCGCTCCACCGTCGACGTCCACGTAATGATTTTCCGATGCTTCCAGAATGCATGCGCAGTTTGCATAGAAACTGCATCTATCGGTTACACTCGTACGGGCTGACGCCGGCCGGGACAAAGGAGTCGTCCATCAAGTACCTATCCTCGTATATCACAGCGGCGGCGGGCATGCGCCGTGGGTCGCGGCTTCATCCCCGTGGTCGGGGTGGGGCATCGATCGGCCCTCGCGCCTCGCAGTGCGTCCGCCGTCGAGGGGCAGAACAACACGTCGGGTCTGACGAGCACCGGAGCCGCGCTAGAGATGGTGAGTGTAGCAAGTGGTAGCAATTGTTACAGTCGTGGCAGATTTATTTATTGTCAAATAATATTAGTTCTCCATGCGTGTGTGCTGATGGTGACTGTGCGATGTTCTTGTGATTATTTTGTTCTTTATGTACCTACTGAGCACGTAGGTACGTCATTTGGACGAAAAATCGAGTATCGATTCGTTGTTATTGTTTACTTGTGTAGTGCAGTACTGAAGTAGACATATGAATTGAAAAAAAAATGCTTATAATATTAATTTCATGTCACATGTTTATTTCTTATTTAATATTAATATCCACTGTTACTTATTTGCTTTGTGAATTTATGTATTTATATACGATTTTTCGTGTTTACTTTGGTAATAATTGTACTGCGCTTAATGTACCTGGTTTTGACCAACTGACATTCGTCTGCTTACTATTTTCCTGCGATACTTGTTGATTGTCTTACAATTTTCGCGATTTTCTAAGATTTTAAGTCTCCCTCTAAGTTCACCGCCGCCCCCTTCACCCCCAGCGCACCCCGCCGGGCCCGCAGCGGTCCCCCGGTATCGATACATGCATCTGCCATTCACTTTGTTGTACTTTATTGACAACAATTGTACTTCGATTGTGTAAATATTGATAAAAATAATAGATGGCCGGCGGTCTAATAAGTAATACAGTTTATATTATTGCATTTTGTTCCAGTCCGTTGTTGGAAATAAATGTATAAAAAATAACATAGCATTACATACTTCGATGTTAGATTTTTCCAATTAAAAAAAATATGTTTCTAATAAATTCAAACATCATTTTTTGAAATTCAGATAAATGAAATCGCAATTTATTTGTTAGAAATCAGATTCTGTTAAACCTTTGTTGTCTATGAGTTTAGTATCGAGGGGTGCCGGCGCGGGGTGCACTTACCGGGCAATACATCGATTGCGTCGATCACGCGCCCGCTGGGCGTGTCGCATCCCAGCTTGCATACGGAGATGCACTTGCAATTACATACATTGCAATTTTAAAACTTTAATAATATTTGAAGCCTGTCGTGACGCAGTGGCACAAGCGTGTGACTGTAACCGACAGGTTGTGGGTTCGACCCCCACTCGAAGAAATGGAATATTTAATATTTTCAATTTAAATATTTAAAGTTTTATTTTCTTCGCTCTGGTAGCAAGGCAAAACGCGGCGTTGAGTTCCGCCACTCAACGCGCAATGCCTTAAATTAGGAGGCAAGTTCCCCACGTAAGTGGAACGGAGTGTCTTAACAAAGTTCCCTCCCTGCCACCTGCCCTGCCATGTACGGGATACAGCGTGAACCTGGAACAACATTTTAACACAACTATACATATCCACATAACCTAGACATCGATAAAATTAAAAACTATAAATACTTTTGTAAAATATATTAATCATCAGACACTTGTAATATCTGGCGGGACTTGATTACTTGACTTGACTCAACTTGACTAGCTTAACATATTGATTCACAAATATGGTCTTTAATTTCGAAGATACTTATTGATTATATTTAAATAACGGATTGCATTAAATTTAAATTATTTTAGTAAACATATTTATAAATTCAAAATGTTTATAAATTCAAAATTCAAAATATTTATAAATTCAAAATGGACTAATAAATTTTGGTTTTATTGAATTAAAAAATATATTAATATTTAAACTTGGCGCCTTGTCTCCCACATAGTAGTTTCGGCTGAGGGGAGTTAAAGTTAAGACTAAGTTCTCTTTAAGACGTTCTCCCTTAAATATTAACCAAATCATCATATATATTTATTATAATGTACTTAAACTATATAATTAAAAAAATATAAAATGATACCCCACCCTCCGCGAGGGGACTCGGTGCTCCCATGTTTACACCGGCCGGCGCTTCTTCAACCTGTTGCATCTTGCTGTATACAATAAGACAATACTGAATGTCAAGCATATTGAGTTTCTTAACTGTTCTTTATGTAATATGATCATATATTCAAAACTGATTTATGTCAGTCATCAGCTTATTATTTACTGGAACTAGCAGCGATGCGCGCACATGCAGCCTCCCTCCATTAATGTATCGATCGGGCTGTTTGCAATGGGTGTGGTGCATCTCATCGATTACTCTTGTACACGCATACATACATACATAGCTTCAGGCTGTATCCCGCACTTGGCAGGATAGGCAGAGGAAACTTTCTTTTATTTATTTATTTTTTTTCTTGTACACGCAATTCTAGAATATTGTTAAATAATCGTTAAAGTATTTAAAACAAAACTCTCTCGTTCGCAATTCAAGGCAACAGAACGCAACAAATCCGAAAGGACCTGAAAGACTTTTCTTTCACACTTTTTAACGGAACTAAACGCAACACTACTAATCGTAATGAATATCATCGCAATAAAGGAATTCCAGCGACTCATACGCAATAAAACGTAGAAAAAAAATAATACAATTTTAACCGAATGAAATCGGTCGAGAGACAATAAAAAAAATGAATTAAAAGAAAATCGGGACGAAACGAATTAAAAATCTGGATTGAATTGATTTCAGCTAAATCTATGGAATAAATTAAACTGAAATAACCAGAACTGGCTGAATCTAATCGAAGCTTACTTGAAGCTAAAACAGCACGAGAAGTAAGCTTTCGTCTGCAGAAAGTAGATCTGCTGAGAAGAACTGGCTCTTGAATGTGTCTCTATCGAGAAAAAAAACACAAAGTAAACATTTGATACGATATTATCTGAAAATACGTCAAATAATTGAATTAATGAAATGATTGTTAATAATTTCCATACATAATTCGGAGGAAGATACTGAGGAATTGGAGTTAAAGTATCATTCTCTTTTCAAAACAAAAACAAAAGGAAAAAGTAAGAATAGTTAAATTCGGTGCAGGCGGGGGACTTGTTAAGTAGACTACCTTAAACAGACGAACTCGTAATGGTCAGTTAGTTTGTATACTTTAACTATTTAATACGTACCTTTGTGTAGGAAAAGTAAAAAGCTTGTCTTTTCCATAAAAAAATCTCAGCTTTGGGGTGACGTAGCTCCACCCTCCTTAAGATCGTAGTTTTCCGGTGAAGTAGGAGCGCTCCGAACACACATTTTAAATACAAATCTACGGTTTTTTTTTTTAAAATAACAAACATATAATTATTTCAACTTTGATATGCATTTCAGACCAACTGCCCATGCAATGTTTTTCTATTTCTTGGGTTACATTATATTTACTTATTTCTTTTTTTAAAGTGTATGCGAGAAATTTTAGATCTTTTAGATCAATGCCCTTTATATTTATTGGTTTACTGGGTTTTTCAGGAATATATCCCTACTGAATAGCTTTGGTTATGATCATATTTTGTTTGGTCGCAATAAATGAATTGATTCTGTTGATTTTAAACAATTTCTTGCTGAATCAAATGCCGCCAAATATCGTACTTAAGCAATTTAAATAGAGATTTAATGTAATTTAATAATTAGAACAACAATAATAAATAATAATAAGTTAATTGAATAAAAATATTACATAACAACAAAAAATACATTTTATGGTCTATCTTATGTTTTAATATCGTGTTACTTATGTTTCCTACCGTTCAAGAGGGGTAAGCTAAGATTTGCATTTGTGTGAGTGATTACCAAAATCAAAGGCTGTCAAAAAAGCAGCATCTTTTACATCGATTTGCATCCTCATCGTTCTCTCTCTCCTCTGTTGCGTTCTTTGTATTAATAATGATTTTTTTCGCTATATCATCAGGAACAGCGTTGTAACTACGAGTTTTTTATTATATTTCTGTTTTTCATTTTATTTAACTTTATCCCACACATGACGATGTACGCTGAACCAGGGAACCTAGGGTAAAGACACTCCATTTCCATTAAGACAGTTCCTTTTCATATTTTTTCCTTTTTCACATATATTTTTCTAATCATATAAAGCAAACGTTATTTATTTTATTAAATTGATCTATTATATATTTAAACGCACAACTTTGCTACAGTACAGTACAAGAGGTGTAATAGAACTATGCTAAGGGTGCGTCACGCCTCAAGTAGCCAAAAAACAGTATTAACGGGATTAAACCATCCAAAAGGGGCGTTATTTTAAATTGGCACACAATTGCAAAGCTCAGCTTACACCCCGCGGACTGGACTTACTTGCTGATGTTAAATAATGTATGTAATTAATTATTATGTTAGGATACAAGTGCCATGACAACATCAGGGTTGCTGGAGTGGGAACTGTCTTTACCATCGGACCAGATCATATCGCATGGGTGGTACCACGGGGCACTCAGCCGCACGGCTGCGGAAGCGTTGTTGCAGCAAGACAGAGAGTTCCTTGTCAGAGAGTCATCTTCACAACCAGACAACTACGTGCTGAGCTGCCGTTCGAATGGCCAACACCTACACTTTGTTATACAAAGGGTTAGTAAAATTTCTTATGATATTAACTTAATTAGACAGACTTTGATAAGTTTATTTGTAAAAAAATGGTTGCAGATTATAGTTCATCCCGACACAGTTTTTGAGAGATACCAATACCAATTTGAAGATGAGGCATATGACACAGTAGCAGACCTTATTACATCCTACGTAGGATCAGGAAAACCTATATCAGCTGCTTCTGGTGCTCGAATTCAATATCCTGCGAACCGTGTAGTACCTTTAACCAATTTCATATCCGACGATTCTAATGCCATGGTTTCTCCAAATGGTGAGAGTAATTATGGCAATGCATACAGTTTATACAGTCATTTTGCCGCCAAACCAGGTGCACAACTACGAGTACCTTTCAAGAAACAGCGATCACATTCTTTAACTCCGATAGATATGAGTCAACATGTAAACCATGGAAAAAGTGCTAGTGCTGATGGTGTGATTCAAAGCCAAACTAATAAACATACAAAAATCTTTGCAAGTGAATCAAATTCCGGTTCTAATACCTGGGATGCGAACTTACCAACCAGCCCACCAGCCAAGCCAGCGAGATACGATGGACCGAAGGCTGATGATAGAAGACTAGAGTTGCACAGGTTTTATCATGTCTCAGGTTCAGATTCTGGTAATGGTTCCGGCGACTCCACGCAAAGTTCAGCTCATATTGATCCGAATAAATCTAGAAACGATCCTGACTA
This sequence comes from Eueides tales michaeli, assembly GCA_018249855.1. Lineage (NCBI taxonomy): Eukaryota > Metazoa > Arthropoda > Insecta > Lepidoptera > Nymphalidae > Eueides > Eueides tales. The sequence continues at coordinate 20,339 of DWMZ01000064.1, forward strand.
CGTAGTCAACACCCCTACCATGAAACAACAGTTTGATTACGAGCTAACTGAAGCGAAACTTTTACAGCTAGAGAACTTGGACTACACCGTCGAGTCCAGGATAAATCTTGAAAATTTTCAGTCTCAAATTATTCCGCATACATTGACGAAACCGCTGGAGTCCGAAACTTTACATACTATCAAATTACTACTACGTACATCAGGTCCTAGAATTTTAGCAAATCATTTAACGAAGATTGATCTTCACTTTTTACTAGAGGATTCAATTCAGATCGAAAGACTCGATAAGACGGCGTCAGGATTAGAACTGTGCTTTCTACCGCAAGGGCGGTCCCTAAGACTAGATATTATTGAAAGGTAAAACCGGAATAATTTATACCATTTACGTTTATTATTATACACACTTCATGAGATTAATCCTTACTATATAATTTTAGAGTTGAAACATTCCGCCTCCTCGTTGCGGTCACCATACTGACTTGCCAGACAGACAGACAGAGAGCTGACACTATCAATGATTGGATCCTGCTGGCGATAGAGACCAAGACGGCGTTGGGAAACCTCTATGGCTTCTCAGCTATCATGTTCGGGCTCTGCATGCCGCAGGTAGGTTTAGGTCGTCAGGTGCATGCGCGGTACCGGGTACTCAAAGGTTCGAGGTTTTGAAGGTACAATATCTATGATGATATTTTATGATGAATCACTTATGTATAAAATGTCATCCTCATAGATATTATATTACAGATATTTTTTCCTGTTTTGTGACATAAAATTTAATTTCAAAAAAAAAATAGGTGTGCGATGAATGCTATTCTCGATATTGGTAAAAATAAAAACAATATTAATTTTTACAATTCGGACGACAAACCTTGGGTATAGGTAATCTGTTACTTATTACATCATTGGTAATGAAGATATGGAAATCAAAAGGTAAGTTTAACTTTAAATATTTCTTATTTATTTAGTAGAATCCCTAATATAATATTATTATTATAGTCTATTCTTCGTTCGACCTAAATATTAGATGTAACTAAATATGAAAAAGGATCTCCATAAGTTATAGCAGACATAAGTACAATCTATTTATACTACAAGTGACATTCGACTACCGCCTCTCGGGAAAAGTCTTGAATTGGAAAAGTATATATAATAAAGGTGGTTTGGGCATGTCGAGCGAATATGTGATAAAAGAATGGCAAAAAAGATTTATGAAGGAATAGTGTATGTGGGGAAGACAGAAAGTAGGAAACCTCGTCTCACTTACGAAAACACAGTATCTACGATAGTGGAGGAGGATCACGTAAAAGACACGAGGGTGGAGCAGGATCACGTAAAAGACTCTTCTAGGGGTAGAAGGGGTTGATGACACCAGACGAGGCGAAAGAGGTATGCCGAGGCCGTAAAACGTATATATAAATGAGTTCTGTTGACCGCCACAGCGCTGCGTGGTCCCGGCGGAGTAGAATAGGACCACCCTGTAGTCCCACGGGTGTCGTATGAGGCGACTAAGGGAATTGTAATAGAGATGCCAGTTTTTATGATTAAATACAAAAAAAATACCCCCTCGTTTGTGGTGAACTGGCAAACCTATTTAGTATAGGCTCTATTGTAGTGTAAGTCATAAATATAAAATAATATTTAATTTTAGGCGTAACTGTCTATCCAAATTGGTATGACTGTGACTTCGAATGGATAATCGCCAGGGACGATAAGAGTAACGACGACGAACTTCACACTTTGTAAAGGGATTAAATGTTCTGCACCCAAATGGATATTTTTGTGCTAAACGTCATTTAGAAATAATGATTTTTAGAAATACATTATTAGTTGTTAAATGTTTATATTTTTGTGGGCAACTCTTGATGTCAGACTTTTTCCAGATTACGAACAAATAACATTCAAAGAGACACCTTTCCATAGAGGGTACGACAACGACTCCTACGATCTTTGAATAGCCGCAGCGTTTGCAAAATATTGCAGAATCGCGGATCGTGCCCAATTTAAATAGCATTACCAAAACTGCTCCAAGTTGAGTACCGCATCTTATAAATTGAAGTAATACAGTATTCACTTTAGAAAACAAACGACGTTAGTTTGTACATGTAGATGTTGATCTTGATTATATAGTAATGTAGTGCTCTTACAGACTTTCATATTTGTAGCGTATAAAAAATGATAATAAGCATTCAGGTTTATTCAATATTTACTTAATATATATTGACTTGATATTCACTAGACTCTACGTCTTCTGTACCTACGAATTATTAGTTTTATGGTAGACAAAACGCACTTCAGTAAGATTATAATTTGTCACTCAGAAATAGCATATATAAAGTTAATTGCAGTATTGTTAATAATAGTTCATTGACAATATAGTATTTAAGTAGGCTTAGAAAATATTCATTAGAAGTAGAGATTGAAGACACCTAGGTCGTGTAGAGATGCTCCATGTGACCACATGTATGCTTGTTATAGAGATAAAACACTTCACTAAAGTGATTGATCTTGTCATTTTACCCTCATAAGCCTTATACCTCGTAGTTTAGAACTATATATAACTTGTAGTAGGACTAGAGGTAGGCGCTATTTAGTAATAACGCAGGTTTCTGAACAAATGTTACACCGGTGTTACATTTTTCAGACTTAGTCCCTCCGTTGCTAAGGTCCTTTACGGCTAAGACATTTGATTTCCCGACGCGAGCTGACGCGCAGGAAATATTCGCCAACGCGTTCAATATTACAGGTATAACTGCGGACTTCGCGTGGACGCCGCAAGAGCAACTGGGACTATTTTAAACTTTATTATATTGTACTCAATAGACATTCTTTATGCATTTTAAAAATATATTTCAAATTTTAAATCTGGATGTATTACTATTTACGATATACAGTATATTTAAATGTTAACACGGGAATGATCTGCGCTACTGGATCCTATATTTAATCGTTCTTTAGAAGGACAATTAATATGAAACGTAAAGCAAAAGGTGAGAAAAGGAAGCCATTTTAAATGTCTTTAGACCATCGGCCCTGGATATCATCCCCGTGTTTTGTGACCCTAGTAAATGTCAACCATGTAAGTAGAATAGAAAAGAAAATGAACATAATCATTTACTGTCATTAAATAATTCAAAACTAACTGTACTTCATTTTTGCCTGTCCCATCCTGTCCCATAATGGTAAAAACATTAGGTAAGGTTAAAGGCTTACTTTGAGAAGCGATCTCCTGGAATTTATGAATGTTAAGTTGGTATTAAAAAATTATGAATACTTCAACTAAGCATTGGGTATAGGGAGATCGTTTACAAAGTAATGCCCAGGTATGTTTTCCCCCAAGGTGGAGTGCTTGGAGAGCGCGTGGAACATCCTGAGAAGGCTCTACACCGACAATGCGTTCATGTTCGAAGCGAAACTACGGCCCTGCTTCAAGATGATGAACGAAGGGACGAACCCTCTACCGCCCAATACCACTACACCATACGTCATCCCGCCAGTCTTGTGCTTCCATTTGTTTGGTAAGCTTAGTTACTTTTGTCTGTCATTATTTAACACTACTAATAACCTCTATCAATCCTCAGTCAATTCTAAGTGAGTGTCGTTGCAGACGGTGACGGCGGTGGACTGATGCAGCCGGACGACTCGTCCCCGCACAGTCTTATGAACTGCTTGGAGTTCGACTTCAACGCGACGGCCGCGCACCTGGAAGCCGCTAGACACTTCCCACAACAGGTCGACATGTTCAAGAGAAACGCCAGAACTGTTGTACAAGAGATGTCCTCCCTCGGCCCTACTTTGGATCCTATTCTTTTAGAGCTATTCCGAACCGAGTTCCATATAAACTTCCTGTGGGGTGAACGCGGCGCACTGACCAGCCCCAACCAAAGATTTGCGCGGCTGACAGACATACTGACGACAATGGCGTCAAAACTGGCAAGCCAGCCTCCTGACAGCGAGGAAGCTATGTGACTTCTGAGGCGAAATCCTTTTGGGTCCCAGCAGTGGAGTCATATAGTGCGGTCGAGAGCAAAATGACGATTACTAGCAATAAGACAGCGCCCGAATACATAAATGTATCGATCACGTCTTACCATTCATTTAGTTTTGCTGTATTTCGCTTAAATATTTATTTTGTCATTTATATACAACTACAACATATAGATGACTAAATGTTTTAAAACTAACTAACTAACTATTAATATGAATATTTTTTCTATTGAAGCTATTCTCCGCACCACCCGCGGCTTCGCCCGCTTGAATTACACTTTTTTATTTAATAATCTCAATTACTTTCTTCTTCTAACAACATTATCACACTTTAGATATTAAAAACGACGATGAACGACGTGACTTAAATAAAACAAATACTAAATGTTGAAAAAAGTTTGGCAAAATATAATAGTGGTTAGTATAACGGCCTTTAAATCTGGTTAACCGTTTCTGGGATAAGCGCTTACAGACCCACAGACAAACAGACTAACAGATAAACAAATAAACAAACTGACAAAAACCAAACTGACAAAATTTAAATCTATCTATTACTTAATAAGATTTTTTAAATATATCTTCCATTTACAGACAGTGATCAGTTACATTTATTTTAAGTATAGATAGATATCTGGCTTCATTGAACAACCAAAAAAAGCAATTTAGTTCGTTTTTGTAAGTAAATTTGGTGTTTTTATTTTTATACAATAAATATATACCAAATTTACATTAAATTTGCAGAATGTTTCAGATCACATTTATAAAAAAGAGCCATCATCATCATTTTTGTACATTAATCTTAATTTTATATATTATTTATAAAACGAAGTATATATATTAGAATTAAGTCATAAATAACGAAACGAAATCGGCTTCCAATTAAAACACTCTAGAAGATATTTGGTTAAGAAATATAATTCATAGAATAGCTTGACCTGTACACAACGTGTCAGGTCTACAGACTATGACTGAAACGGAACAGATAATTTTCGCATCTATAAATGACTTTCTACAACAAGTCCGTAAATTATTTCAATTCAATATAATATAACAGTTTCGACGTAATGCTGTCTTTATTTTTACTAACTTTTTAGATTACTCCTAAGATTTTGTCAAAATTGCGAATTCTTTTCTGTATTTGCGAATTTTAGGCGATTTCTTTTTATGAATTTCATATTTGTTTGTTGCGAAAAATACCTTATTGTGATATATTTATAATATTATAATGCTACTAAAGTGACTCCAGAATGTATCTCACCTTGAAGTTAGGTTAAAACGATAAACTATCGGCGCAGATTAAAATTTTATAAAAGGCTTTTAAACATGATACGTACTAATAATTGTGGAATCCGCCACTCACTGCCGGTGCTGGGCTGCTGGCGCATCGTCGGCTTTACTGATTTTATATTTTTATACGATACGCCACCACACCACGCTTAGACACATTTATATATCCATAATACACTCTTACATAAATACTATTATTAGTTGAGCTGCTTCCTATGAGTCTGAGACCTGCTTACGAGTGATTGTAATAGGTATTTTTACCGCTTATTATATTGTATTTAAGTTTTATAAATTCAATAGATTCAAAAATAGCATTTTTAATTTCGCAATCAAAATTCGGAATTCTTATTCTCAATTCTCACTTTCTTCATTGATATGATAAAAATTAAAGAGACCAGCAGACAGGTGCCCAAAATATCAGGTTTAAATAAAAAGATTTTATATAATTGCCTATAACCTGCCCCAAAAAATCTCATTGCCCGCATCCAACCGCTCTTCGCGACCTCAAACATATTTTCGGTCTACTTCCACCAGAATTGTTTTCCTACGGATGTCCTTATTTGTGACCCATTATTCTTATGAGACACAGTATTAGTCTTAAGACACAGGTATTTTGGGCGAGAAAATTGTTAGTAATTTCACGAATGCTCCCCTTCCGAACAGGATTCTATGAGTAAAACAGAGAAATCTCATTCTCGATGTTAGACTCACATTAACAACTTCAAGGGTGGTGGTTCTTAATACTAACTGGGTTCGGTACGACAAGGGCATTAAATATGATCTATATTTTGACCTTGCTTATATAAGAACTACCCTTTGAGGAACACGATTAAGATCTTTGAAAATTATTCAGATCTTCAATGGACTAATGAGTCCACATTTATCATCTACATCTACCTAAAACAAAGGTGTATATAGTACTCGACATTGACGTTGAATGAATTTAACGTCGCAGTGACTGATGAATGTACTGCAGGTCCATTTTCTTTTACTTCATCCATTATCTTAGCTGCTTTCAATGTTTTTGAGGCAGTTTTGGGATGAGGAGTTTGATAGGGTCATGTTATATCTCCAAAATAGTCTTGGAGTAATAACACCCTCATATTTTTCAATTCCATTATTTGCTACAAGTGCTATAGAATGTGCTTGAAGCTTAATATGAGCCGAAACTCAAGTGGTTTACTAGTGACCTCTACAGAGTTCCTTTGTTCAGGTCCTGGCTCCATCATCAGACCAACTCGATGATACCATATTATTGTGTTGTCCAACTTGTAATACTTCATACAGTTATTGCAAGTGGATCAAGTTTAATTTCATTTTATTACAAGCTACAAATCGGTTATAAAATTGTGTTATAAATTTGTTTACATCGTAGACGCCGAAAACTCCTCATAAGTTGATCGGCGTATATGATATTAATTTGCATTGTTATATAACTCAATACATTAAATTATGATGACGTCATAACTTACATGATTTTAACAGTAGTTTTGCGAGTATAGGTTGTGGTTTTTTTTTGTTTACGCTGTGTTGAAATGTATTTCTTCGAAAAATTGTTACAAAGCTATAATTGAAATGTTTCCTTTAACAAAGTATTGAGAATAACTAAACAGTTTGTATTTTTCTTTATTTGTGCCCTGCATATAGCAGGGCAGCGAGGACAGTGTTAAGACACTACGTTCTCTTTTTCCATTTTATTTTAAGCGTGTGGCGACTAGAAACAACGCCGCGCTGTCTTGTTACCAGTGCAGGGGAATAAAAAATGTTATTCTCCGTGATGTCTGGTAACAAAATAAGCTTATACAGCTTGGGAATCGGTAGTTTGAAAATTATATTTCAAAGAATGTATTACCTAACCTTACACATGTACGCGTCTGGTAAACTCACGCTGTGTTTTAGGGTTAGTGATAAATTCTCTCGGAATACAAGAACACAGCCGGCGACAGACAGACAGTGTTCTTGTTATCCGAATTCGTGTAAAAATTTGGATGTTGCAGGACGAATAGCGTAATTGGCAACGGTCTTACGACGGTATACCAAGGAGCGGTTCAGATATTGCGTACACCATGTTTTTATACGACCAACCAATAATACACGTTCGTACAGTACGATTGAAGAGACGTGATCGCTTTAAGATATTGTTTTGGAACTTTTGCGCACTGTTTTGAGTGCAGAAGGAATTTTATCATAATGAAAAAAAATCTATGTAAGCGGCCACGACTCGTCGAACGTACTGTATATTATGATTTGTACCGGTACATTAACGATCTTCCATATTTTGTAATTGGTAGCTACATGGGGCCGTGTCACGTCGTAATCTAGCATCAGGTCACCTTTGCCGCAAGGCCAGGGCAGGCCCCAGACATAAACATCAAGCAAAATTTGTTAAAGTCAAAAAAAAAATCTTCCAATGTTTTGTTAAAGTCAAAAACTTTTGTTAAAGTCTTGTGTTCTTCTAATATTTAGTTTTTTAGTTAATTTTGACAACAATATTGAACGACGCCGGTACATAAACATATAATTATACAATATACTGTGTTTCATTTATATGTATCCCACTACTAGCGATATGTGGTTTGCTTTGCGCCTTTTTCCTTCCTATTCTAAGTGTAATTATTGCTTTGCGAAATTTTACAGTCGAATTTAACTTTTGTAGTTTACATGATATATTTTTAAAGTTGAATATGGCAGAGATGATCAGTTATTATTATATAACTACATAAAAAGATAACAAGAAGGCTGGCAACTAGCATCTGTATGTATGTATTTTTCAATTTCACAATTAAATTTAGATTTGCCACTCAAATAATTTAGAGTAAAAAATATATTATTAAGCAAAGCCTAGGTAGTAGTACTCAATCAGATAATATTATAATGATAATGATGATGGGAATTAAGTGTTGTTGGAGTTCACTTGGAAACTCTTAATGTTATATTTTTTATTGAAAAAGGTTTATTTTAAAACAGCGCCTGTTCAGTTTCTTAACGACTTTTTTAACAGAAGTACCCTCCGAGCTGTAGTTACATTTTGTAAGACTGACATGCTGTACTTTTCAATCAAGTCGCATTTCTTTGTGACTTGATTCAAAAGTGCCCGTAATTGAATGAAGAATACTTTGATTTTTGACAAAGTATGGTGGTGGTTAAAATAGAGTTTAAACCAAAGATACAAACAAACAGAGTAAATATTGAATATCTTATGTCCAACTAATGACACATATACATACAAGCTAAAAAATGTTAACATCTTCCTTTTTAAAGTCGTCTAAAACTACAAGCATAACAATCGTAACAGAGAATTCCTCAAATTATTAGAACTTAGTGTAAATCGTACGATAGACCTTTTCTACCATATTGCTTATTTGACTGTTATCTATCTACCTGATTTTGGGGACCATTACAAAAAGATACTTGTTTTACCAATTATTAATAATATATATGACAAAATAATAATATGTGACACAGTAATACCCCTACAAAAACTATTTAGTTTCGAGGCTTGTCGTGGCACAAGTACAGGTAACAAGCAAAGTGTTAAGGTGTTCAGTTCCACCGCTCAACATGCAATACTTCAAATTCAGCGGAAAGTCGGAACGTAAAGTGTCTCAATGGGCACGGAGTGTCTTAACACTAGCTCAAGCTCTCTTTTCTCACCATCTACAATATTGATCTACGTGTGAAGTAGGTGCAACAAACGGAACCAACAAGTATAAATTACACAATAAAATTCACGTAATATTTATTCGGTGTTCAAACAAATACATCGGAAATGCGTTTATATAATGCTGTATAATAATTACAATAATAATATGTATTTGCATATTCTACTTCATATAAAATAGTGTTGTACCGCCCTCACTCGAGTAGTGCTGCACCGATCATTAGGAAAAACAAAATTAAATAAGTGAAGAGCGAATATTGATTATATTTATAAATTAAAGATAAAAGAGAGATTAAATAGTGACTCAGTGACGGTGAAGCGACACCCGAGTGAAGTCAGTGCAGTTTGAATATAGCTTAGGTCGAATGCACATAGCTAGAAGACGTAGGCATACACTATGTACCAGGATGTACCGGGTTCGAGTCCGTGCGAGGCAAATAATAATAATAGCCTTTGTTCGTGATATTGTCGTTTTTGTAAATTACAAATCATATTGGAAATATTTTTTTTTTATTTTTTTTGTTCTTTTATACAGTGTTATTGCAATTAATTTATTGACTACGATATATTATTATAAGACATTCTGTAAAACGAACGTGTAACTTGTCAAGTTTATTTTAAAATAAACATTAATACATTATTAATTATATTTCATATATATACATATTAACTATATCAAGCGTACTCAATACAAACAAAAATATCAATAATAATTTAATTTACATTTCATTTTACAAATAAATATGATTTGATTACATAACTTTAACAATGAGAAAATATTTAACTAAACCAGACAAAGAAAATGTCGTATTTGATAGGCCCCATTGAAACGTCATTTTGAAGCCTCTTGAGAATTCCATGCAGCGGATGATTCAAATATATTAACATATTTTACTGTCAAAATATAAAATAATGAAACTTGTCCTTACATACATAAAATTAAAAAAAAATACTTATTCGATATTATTCTATATGTTAAGGTTTCAATCGACGTTTTCATTTTGATATATCGTAAAAAGAAACCTATTAAATGAACAACAGTTACTTGTATTCACATTATATCTTTATATGTAATACAAATATGTAGATATAAGAATTAAAATTAATCAAGCAATATATTATAGCTTATATATAAGTGATAACTCATAACCAGCTCCACGTTCGTCTACATACATACAAACACAACCATACAAACACAATAATATAAAAGTCAAACTCGCAATATCGATATGCATATTGCAGGACCCCCACCCCTCCGCTAGTGACGTCCCCTAAAGTACCCCCTACAATAGTGATTGCTTATTTATTTAACTACCTACACCCTTTTATAGTAACCTATTTTTAGTATAAACTATAGTGTACTTCTGTATAGGCGTTTAGGGTGTTTTTATGTAAAACAAAATGAATTGTACGCAAAGCGACGAAACTGCGAGACGAAACTGACACGAAAAAACATTAATATGTATTATTATTTAGTAGACAGTAATAATATGAAAACAGTCAGTTGTCCCTCAGCGGTTTACATTGCGTCTGTAGTTCACTTCGCTATACAAAACCAATGGATATATATATATAGTGTATATGTATATAATGATATAGAGTCGGAGACGCGTTCAGAACTTGAGCGACTTGGCGAACAGCGCCACCGTCGCCTGCGTCTTGTCGCCGTTGAACCGCCGCAGCTCCACCACCGCCTGTGTAATTATATGTATTTTCAATTTAAATTGAGCTTGAAGAACTCAACACGCAACGCCTCAAATTCAGCGGAAAGTAGAGAATGGAAGTGAAACAAGAGTGTTTTAACACTAGGTTCCCAAGTTCCCTCTGTGTACCCTGCCAGCGTGAAGCTGATAGAGATTATTTTAGTCCAGAGTGTACAATGAACAAATGATCAGAAAGCCCAACTTCAAAACGGCCACGACACATTAGCCGTGCTGTAATAGATTTTTGTTTAATAAATAGTGTTTATGGATAAAAAAAAAATTACTCTTTCATATTTATTGTTAGCGTCATCTCTCACAAAAGATAAACCAATCGTACTTTATCTGTTAAAACAGATCAGATTCACACTGTATCCCGCACATACTCACACTCTTTTTGAGTGGCGGAGCTCAACGCCGCGCTTCGCCTGACTACCACAGCGAATAAATAAAAATATTAAACACTAACGACCCGCCCGTTAGAGTAGCGAGGCATCAAATTGTTACCTTAATAATATGACCACACTGTATTGGAGTGTCGGTTCTATAATTATGTAATTATATTATATTTCTATTGAAAACTGAAGCTCCTCTGTGACAGGTCTCAGGACTGCGAACGCCACTGGTTGCTCCATATTTTATTTCATTTCCTTACTCTGTGGCGTTAAGTTCCGCCCTTCAACAGGCAATGTCTCGAATTCGGCGAAAACAAAGGAACGGAAGTGTGTGACCCTAGGTTCCCAAGTTCCCTCTGTGCACATAATAAATATATTTCGTCACCTGTTCCCTAGTGAAGCCGAGCGCGACGATCTCCTCGACGTCGGTCTCCGTGAACCTGTCCGTGGCCAGGACGGTCAGGCTCGGGTTGGACAGGGTCGGCGCTGGAACACAACCACCATCAATATCATAATTATTATATATTCTATATAACAACAGATTACTTGTTTTAAACAAGTCGGCCAAATATTTAAAAGTGTTATTGCAATGAACATTATGAATAATAATTACGACTGTTTTATTGAAAAAATTAATTACAAATACAGATTAGCCAAAAGCTTCACGCTGTATCCTGCACGTAGTAGAGTAGTCAAAGGGAATCTGGGAACCTAGTGTTAAATGTCCGGATCCCTACTTTTTACAAACGTTGAGTGACGTAACTCAACGCAGCATAGTATCTAAGCTTTGTTATTTGGTCTGAATTAAGTAAAGCCTATAACGATACTACAACGCGACTTACCTATATATTTCTAATGTAATTCTTATTGTTTCAACAAAAACTACTTTTCAATTAATAGACTAATAATAAACTATTATCATTTCATTGCTTTCGTCGTAACGTTTAGAATGTTTAGTATTTATCAGAAATAGAAGAGTGGGTCACTCACCAATCCTGCTGGCGCTGCCCGCGGGCATGGCGGGCGCGGGCGCCGAGGAGCCCTCCTCGCCTGCTTCTGTACGTCACACGGAACGTTACTGAATGTTACTTACACACATACCACATTATGTCTACTATACTTTACAACACTACATGAATACTATACTGTAAAGTGGATATATATATATATATATATATATATATATATATATATATATATATATATATATATATATATATATATATATATATATATATTTGTATAATATCAACAACGTGTACACAAATAATTATATATGTGATAGTGTGGTATAGAGGTATGCGGCTCAGACGACAGAGACGTTATCTACATTTTGTTTACTCTACGTAGGTGATAGCAACTCAACTAACAATAATTACAATATATTTGAATATTTACCAGATAACAAATAATCACCAAAAAGGCAGGTCAACACAAACTATATGAACAGTTATATTAATTGAGTAGCACACATCACAAGTAAATATCACAAATAATGAGCGCAATAAAAAAACATGTACATACAAAATGTATGCATGTCTGTTTGTATGTTGGCAACACATTAGACTAATTCATTTTGAATTTGAGATGTTTATTTTCAATTCTGCACATTTTCGTCAGTATCATGCTGTATCCCTTTCATAGAGCAGGGTAGAGTGAGGCCACCTATGAATCTAATGTTCGTACAATCCGACCCCATTAAAATAATTTTGTTCCCCGCTTTCCGCCGAATTGACGGCCTTGCGTGTTAAGTCACGGAACTCAACTCCGCAAATCAATATTTGATACTAAAACACTAATATTCGTTTTTATTTTAAGAACAATCAACGTAAGTCGTTATGGAGATTTTCTTACCGTAATAAATCAACAACAACCTCTTTAACTCTTAAATTTCCGAAAATAGAATAAAGAGAAGCTCACAAAAGCAACCATAAAGCTTAATTCCCGATCCTAAAAATAACTATTTCGTTTATCAAAATTCCTTGTAGTTCTTGAAATGCTAATACGATTTTCATAAAACATAGCCAAGATGCACTGCTTTTATCTTCAATTAAGAAAAAAACACTACAAGTAGTCCATACTACCACAAACTGAGTAGTTTGTGTGTGTGGGAGTGGTACATTGCTACGTCGCTATTTTTACGTAGACGGGTGAAAAACATACGATGAAGAAAAAACCTTTCACTTGAAGCTCCACTGAGCCGTGTTCGTTTGAAATACGTTTAATCAAGGTGCTAAAGTAATAATTGTTATTATTTCTAAGTGTAGTGTGACGATGTAAGAGAGATTATGTTATCACAGTGTAGAATAAGCATACACACACATATATAATGAACGCAGCGAGCCGATGCCTCTATGTAAAGTTATGTTTGTAGGGTCGATTCCTAATCAAGGTATCTGGAGTCGGACGGCATCGAATTGCTACACTCATACGAAACGTTTCGGGAATTCAGCGATAATTAGGGAACGAAGCAGTGTTGAGGGGAAGGGGGTCCTCTCAGCACTAGGGTCTCTAGTTGCCTTCTCTTCCGCCCGCAGCTACACAGCTAACTAACTACACAAATGATCAAAACACGGTGAAGCTGGTCCGATTGTTTATTGCATATAGTGGTTCACTTCCTCGCACCTTGCTGGTCCCGCAGCGACTGCGCCACCAGCTCGTCCTCGGAGACGCCCGACAGGCGCGCGCACTCCGGCAGCTCCGACTCGCTCAGGAACGGCGTCTCCGTGCCCGTCGTGCCGATGCGCAGCACGTTCTTCTTCAGGTCGATGTCGCACTGCACACGCACACACACATAATTACAATTTACATAAAATATAGCTAAGCACCGCCGCGATGATCAACATTCACTTAGAAGCTCCAGTACCACAGCCAGACACTCAGGTCAAACTTATAACCTCTATATATTGCGCCAGAAATATAAAACGAAATGTAATAAACGAAATTTATAATTTTCATTTTTACTGCATTAAATTCGACATTTTAAGTAGAAACAGCAAATAGAAAAGAGTGTCGTGATCTCTCTGTTGTCATATAAGCCAAGCAAACCTTTAACTTCATGATTACATTGATATACCATAAAGCCAAGAAAAACTGTTTAAGATTATAATTAAAAAGAAATAAGGAGTTTACTTGTGACTAATATAGATTTTTATATGTGTATACTACTATAATTTAAAAACAATTCAAGAAACAAAACTGAAAAAGAGGTTTAAATCCTACTATAATATTCTTTTACATGTAAATAATACTAGCTATCACCAACTAGTTCTTTTTTTATTTATAATTTCGCTCGCATTATCAAAAGGTCTTAAATGACTGAAGTACTGAATCACAATATTGTAGGTGTCCCTGTGACCACATACACACAGATTAACGTGACAGTAAACAATTACTGTGCCCATAGCCTTCCTCGATAAATCTTATATAAATAAAATGTATCTTATAATAACTTATAGTGATATAACCTGGTGCCTCTTCAGCATGTCCAGCCCCAGCAGCATGTCCATGGGCTGCTCCTCCAGCACGGAGAAGGAGGTGGTGAGGAAGTCCTTCTCGATGCGCATCTGCACCATGTGGATGCGGCCGATGATGCGCTGCACCCCGACGCCCTTGGCTATACCCGCCCATCTGGTTCACCGAAATTTATTTATTACCAGCTACCCGCGGCTTCGCCCGCTTTAAATACACTATTTCATTTACTAATCTCAATTTACTTCGTGTTCTAATAACATTGTCACCTTTAGGACAATATCTATACATTGAATACTAAAATTTCAGTTTCAATTTGTAGCAATTTTGTCGAACTAAATATTTTAAATTGACGTAACTTTTTTTTTATTAATTTATATAAATAAAACCAACTCTAAATATTAAGGGAAAGTTGCCAAAATATAATTTTGAAAAATGCACTTAAATACGGTTGGCCGTTTCTGGGAGTACTTACAAACGCACAGACAAACAGACAAAATACTTAATACTACATTAATAAACGTCCCGTATAAAATTTTATTTAATGTATCTTCCATGAACTGACAGTGATCAGATACAAATTTCTTATAAGTATATATATATATATATATATATATATATATATATATATATATATATATATATATATATATATATATATATATATATATATATATATATATATATATATATATATATATATATATTTGTATAAATATACATTATAAAATAAACCGGAAACCAGGACCCATGTGTCCATAGCTATTTATATATAACATTTTAAAGGAATCTTTGAAAAATGTGTGATGCTCTTAAACTAATCTTAAGTGGGGATCGAACCGACAACCTGTCGTTTACAGTCACTCGCTGGTGCCGCTGCGCCACGATAGACATTAATATTAACATTTATAATATAACTATTAATAATAATAGTATATATTAGTTTTGATTTCAAGCACATGTGGGGACGTATAACAAGTAAAAGAAAGTAGAAATAAAACACGAAATACCTATACAATATAACATTAACAAATACAAAGCAAGTATGCTTGTCGATACTTCCATATTTAATGAAGCAAAAAACTCGACGAGCGCTACCATTCATATAAATCGTACCACTTCTACAAACCGTGTCATTTAAACTGCTAAAGTGGGTCAAGAGTATATGAATTAAATATTATATAACCACAAGATTTCTGTTGAGCTGTATCTTAGTACCAGAGGGGAGTCGAGCCCACAATCGTCGTCAATTATATATCTACATGTACAGACACTGCTCTGTTACTATTATACGTATGTATAATTGACAATCTTATATATCATAAGACAAAATTTAATTATTGGCATTTTATAACGTAATAGAACCTATAAAAAACTTGAGTGCCTCAAGACGAAAGTCTTCAATCAGTGAGTGTCACCAGTGATGACTCAGTCCGTTAGGACTGAAACGTAACGAAACTATGAGGAGGGTAATGCTAGGTGTTTCTGTACGTGATCAAATCATCCAGCAGTGGACGTCGGTGACTGATGATGACAGCAACCATTGTCATCATTAAGTGCACAGACAATAAATAGCCGCAATATAACATAACATAAAACATACATTTGTGCACGCTTCTATTAACATTTAAAGTATGTTTTACTTCAATATTTTAAAATATATTTTCAAGGACACTCACTCACCTGGTGTCAACCAGTCGCATGATGTTACATCTCTCTGCGCAAGCCGCTGACATTATTGTAGTTTGAGCTCCAGAGTCTATGAATGCTTTGACTGGGAATCTATAAAACAAGTTGAACTTAGTATTTTCAGGTTCACGCTGTATGCCGCATATGACAGTAGGCAGATGGTACTTGGAAACCTTGTGTTAAGACACTCTATTTCTTTCTCCACTCCACTGTGTATACATGTATGTATTATTTAAAGTATATAAAATTATATAAAAAATATTCATTTATATTTTTATAGCAAGAGGGGCTTATAGCAAAGTGAGAAATAATATATTTTTCAAATTTATTTATTTCATTATATAATTATGTTTCATAGCCTGATGGATATACAAGATGTATAAGCCATGTAATTCAGAAGTGTATGAAGATCACATTGTACACACACAAAAAATTGCTTTGTTGTTAATATTCAAAAATATCCTCAGTGAATCACTGCCAAAACAGAAGTGAAAACGCACATGAGGGCATTGACTGTTAAATATAAATTTTTTACTAAATTCATTCAATACAACCAGTATTATTGCATTTTTGGTGTCAATTTAAATTAGACACTTAATAGTCCAAGTATGTAGGAAGACTATCTACATCATCTTTGTAAGGTGGAGATTGGACCTACTTTTGTGCAAACATTAGACTACAATTTGTCTACAACTGATGTCACTGTAGCACCAAACTAGAAAACCTACAGCATACAACATAAGAATCCTAAAATGTAATGCAGTAATTAATTATTGCTGTCTACACTGTGTTGCATTCCAACTATTTCACAATATTGTGAGATGATGGAACTAATTATAAGATATTTTCTGTTACTTACACTTCAATTTTTGTATAAGCGCATAATTATAATTGCAAAATATTTAATATTTAATAGATAAACTCAACTAATCTATCAACAGAACAATGGCCGTACTTACCCATTAACATGACAATTGATGTAAAGCATGACCACAGTGCCAAAGGTTTCAGGGTTGAACTCCATAGCCGCCTCCATGTTGGCCTCTATGTTCTTCTGCCTGATCTCCTCAGCTATCATCCTCTGTGCTTCAGTATCAAATGGGTCTGAGTTCATCATCCTGTTGAACATTGTATATGTTAAACTAACATTGTTGGTACCAACTATGTTCTTTTTATGCTTCACGCTGTATTCCGCACATAGCAAAGCCTGGAAATCTAGTGTTACAACACAATGTTCCTATTGAGATAGTTTCCGGTGTATCTTGAGGCATTGTTTGAGTAGTGGAACTAACCATAAACAAACTCTACAATATTGATAAAACACTATAACAATAAATATAATATTTTAAAATATTGCACAAAAATCATTTGCCAAGGTGCCATAGCTTCATTTTTTTCCATCTTAGGACTCTTTAGAGCTCACTTTTGAATTGTCAGTGTACAAAAAATGGAAGAACCAGAAAGTTTCTATTAAAACAAGCTGGCAAGAAACTCAACACTTGCCCTTTTTAAAATATTTTGTTTCAAGAGAGAGAGAAGTAATCATCACATTACTTAAAAATTTAAAGTACCAGTCAGATAAACAATCAAAATGCAGTTATTTATGATCACAAACATTAATTTTAGGATAGTCTACACCTATTTGGTAGAGAAAACTGTATTATATTAAAAAGAAATTTAATGAGTTTTCCAATATGAATGAATAATCTTTTATTGTATAACCTCAACCAAAACTATTATAATATACTATCTTCATAATCTATAATGTGACTGACCTAATTCTTTGTTGTTGTCTCTCTGTCCGGGCTGAGATTTGTTCTCGAAGCACACTGGCAAATGTATCTACAGAAAACATTAATTTAAAATTATAATGCCAACATTGAGAATGTAATACTGTGTGTATAGCAGACTTGGATACAGTCCGTTCGTCACACATGAATAATTCACACTTTCAATATTACTAACCCAAATTGCCGCTTAACAGAGCATCTGCCAACCTTGGATTGTTCTGCTTGAGCAGAGCTAGCTGGTCAGGATTAGCCAGGAACATCTCCCTGATGATGCGGGGGTCCTCCTCTACCGGGGTGTTCCTGCTTGCCATAGATGAACCTGCTCCTTGTGGTACTTGTATGCTGCTAAAGTCGAGATTTGCCCATCCACTTGGCAAAGCTTAAAGGAAATTAGCATATATTTTTTAGTTATTTTTCTTTATATTTACAATTAAAGTTTTTTGGCAACAACACTTGACAATTTTGTTTTTTTTTTATATTCTATCGATATCTAGTATCCTTTTCGAGGCGTATGTCAATAAAATAATGAGTAATCATTGTCACAGTTGACAACAAAAAAGAATGACAATGCACTTTTAAATAAACAAAGTAATGTTAGATGCACCTTGACTGGCGTCGCTGGCGTTCATGGTGGAGGCGCGCTGCACCATGCGCAGCATCACGATCACGTCCCCGTCGTGCACACCGAGCTCCTTGAGGGACTTCTTATCGTTCATCATTGGCTTCCCATTAAAAGTCAGCGTGATGTCCGTGGCGGGGAACCCGGACTCTATTTCACAGAAAGCTTTGAAATTCTCTAACTCCAAGTCCTCAGAAACGTCGAGGACGAATATTTCGTCGTTGAGGGTAGTAACCGTGACTTTCATCGTGCTTATTGATGATGCTGATGCACCGAGACGATACGTAGTGTTTACTGAATTCAGGTACGAGTTATTTATATATTGAGCGTGACGGTACAAAACATTGTTTCGGTGTGGACGCGTTTCAAAGAAAATCCCGCCTGTCTTCGATAAAACACGAACAAAATAAAACTTTAGATTTGTTCTGTAAAATAAAATAGTACACCGGACTACGTGAAGGTGGCAGCTTACTGCTAGGGACGTGCGCGCCAAATCTGTGACGCGTTTCTCTTTTTAGTTGATTATCTTGAACTTTTTTTATTAATGTCACTATTAATAATAATATTTAATAAATATAAATTTTTGAAATTCTTATATTTTATGGCAAATATGTGTGCTATTTTAAAATAACATGAATTTCTTTGACAGAACCGTAACTTGACATTTGTTACCGATTCGTACATCACGCGTAAATAGGAGGCACATCACTATAAAAAAAGTATATGACGAGGGGAAACTGTAGGAAAACCTTTGTTGTTAATTTTCTTTGTAGCTGTAGCTAGGTGTAGGTAGCGTTAGTTATTGGAGCTTTTCAGTTCGATTTCAACCGTGCAACGATGCATTCCTCTTAGATTTTTTATCTATTCAAGTGATATCTTTAGTGAGTAGGTCATAGCACTTCAATTATTTTAGTTTACGATGTGAATTCGGCCCGCAATAAATGGTAAGTGATTTATAATATATTATGTATTTACTTTGCCGTCAAAATATTGACCGAGCGACGTCTGACCGCGTTGATTGTTTTATTTTGTTCAGAGTCTGAGTTCTCGGTCTCGTGACTTAAAACTTTGGTGAAAGTTATTAGTTATTTTAGCGTACTCCTTAAAGTGCACAAGTCTAACTGCAGCTCCGAGTTGCGACGCCAAGTGGCTTAAGTTTTATCTGCAACTTGTAATTCTGATAAACTTTCTAATATAGTTTAAATTAAATTATTGATAAATATTCAAGAAAACTACATTTTTTTATTGTACCGCATATTGTATGTATATTTCATAAAAAAATTATACAATATAATAAAATAAAATCTCGCAAATTGGTTTTTAAACTTTTCAATTTTTAATCATAAAACACATTTTTTAACTATTAGCAATGATCAAGATATTTCAGGCATTTTTTTTTATTTGTTATTCTTACAGTAAATAAAGAGGAGCTAATTTAACAAGTATTTAAGGCAGACACATCAATAATATTATAAAATATTTTAAATAATATTCTTTTAAACATAGATTTTTTTATAAAGTACTTTTTATTTATAAGTTATATTTTTTGTTTTCCTTGTGCTTGATTAAATATTACAAATTATGTTTGGAAATTTTTCTATGAAAAATGATATTATTGTGTAATGTATTCATTGAAATTGTGTAGAAAACATAGAATTGTAACTGACAATTTTTTTTATAAATAAATATGAGCAAAAATAAATTAAAATGTGTTCAAATTAGATATTTTTTCACATTCACTGACAACATAAAAATATAAATAAATATATATTTTTTCATAAATGTTAACTACTGTAATTATCTGTTGAAAACAAATTGTTTCCTAACAAAAAGTCTTCTCAATGAAGAAACCATCTAGAAACATCCATATTTTACATGTAGATTGAGTGACTTGTTATGGCTTAAGTATGTATTTAATTTTTGTAAATAATATAAAGTAATTTAAACATTTCTCATTACAAATAATTAGTTTTTTCTAACAGGAAACTTTCAAAACTTTACATGCCTGACTCGCTTAACTAAGTAAAACAAACTTCTACTTGCTTTTACTTTACAATTCTACTTATATTACTTAAGAGTTTAAATACATTTTTATTTCTTTATATGAGGAGTAATAATGACAACATGTTATATATTTTTACTGTTATGCGAGATACACAAGTATATAGTACCAATTATTGTCAATGAACTGATCAAGTTCTGAGCTATTGTTTGCCCAATTTCTGAAATCAATGCTGTCATACTAAATGAATCTCAATAATGTATTCCCTCGAGTGGGTATCAAACCTGCAACCATTAAATCACTGTACTGCACCACAACAACCTCTAATACTGCTCATTTCATATAAAGAGGTGCATTGATACAGGTTTTTGTATTTGGATCTGTTCACTGCCAACAAAAGACTAATTGAGAACTTCCTATTCTTATTGAAGTACTTGTAAATAGAGAACAGTATACTCTAGTGGCACTGGCAGTGGCCAGGACAATAAACGCGAGTCTTGGCCTCGATCGTTAAATAGTTTTATTTATTGTCATTTATATTTCATTGTGTTACTAAAGCCTTTGAATGTTCATTATGATTTTTGACATAAAAACTTTATTATAAGTATCAAAAACTAAATTAAATACTTTTGTCGAAATAAAGATACTTGAAAACTTGTTGAAGCGAAACGTGCTGTTATTGAGAAATCGAAATATTCATACGAAAGACAGATGTATAGATACACATATTTGTATATATATGATTATAGTTAAAAGAGCTCCGTGATGCGGCGGCGCGACGTCTGACTAATAGGGACCGTTGCGGGTACGATGCCCACTCGTGGTAATGACTCATTTTCATTTCCTCATTATACTAACACGTATTTCGTATTAGATATATACTAATGTATTATAGAGTTGCTAAAATATCATCATGATTAATAGAAAATAAGAGACAAGATAACTTAAAAATAGATTCTTTAAATTTATTTAACTAAACAACCGTAGTCCTTTAATAATTAGATAAAATTATCATGAAATTCTAGTACCTAGTCGATTTTAGAATAACGCAAATGAACTTGAATCAAATGTACACACGCACGGTCACGTACACAACCCATTTAATAATGTTAAGATTTTATATACATCGTTAATCAATTTAATAAGAACATTTTTTTATATTGTAACTGTAATTCAGAAAAACAAAGTATAAAAAATCTAGGAATAATGTAATGATTTAGAGGTTAATTCGGCCAATATATTTAGTATTAATTGACGCTTACCATCAGGTGTCCCGTACGCTCGTTTGCCTTGCCTTTCTCATAAAGAAAAGTATTGCCAACGGGTATTATTTAAATATCATACTTTAGAGGGCCCGAGTCCGCCGTGGCGGCGCGACGCATCCTCCGACGCTAAACGCGATGATTATGGGGTCGATTCCCACTAGGAGTTAAAAATTATTTTCATTTTCTTACTTTAAACATTCAATGTCTTGAAAATTGAGAAAACAAAAATTATGAATATTTTTTATTTATTTATTTATAAGATTCACTAGTGATGATAACATTACAATATAACGAAAACAAAAAATAATACAATATAAAACTTAAAACTAAATGCACCATCTATTAAAGTGAATACAGCATGCTTTATAGCGAAAAAAGTTTTTTTTACAATTTGTTAGACAAAACAACATTAAAGCTCACAATATACACAGTTCGAAATGTACTATAACAAAAGTTTCTTTACATTTTTTACAGTTTGTTTCATAAATTTGGAGCAAATTAAATATTAAATTTAAAGGTGATTTAAAATTTTATATTTATATTTAGTCAATGTGTCACCAAATGGATCTAGGATATCTTTGTATTCGTTCAGTAATTGAGATAGCCGTGAAACCGGCGAGTTTTTACCTAAAACTGTTCTTCGGAAAGGTCTTATGAGAGGAGTAATTGACTTACGTGGATACCGAGACGGGGCATT
>DWMZ01000065.1:0-42639 GCA_018249855.1 Eueides tales michaeli
TCAGCGACGGTTGTGGAAGCTATAAGAGTTTTGGTTGTGGAAACTGGAATATTGGCAAAGAATTTTTCAAATTCACATGCAACTTCTTGATCTGAGATGGTAAAGCCATTGTCAACTTTTAATTTAAAATCATGATTATAATTCTTACCTTTTCCAGTTTCACAATTTATTATGTTCCATGTCATTTTTATTTTATCAGAAGAATTTTTAATTTTGTTTCTAATATGTAAAGATTTTGCCATGGAACATACTTTTTTAAACAATTTAGAATACTTCTTTTTTAAACAATTTAGAATTTAATACGGATTGCTAATTTAAAATACAGATAAAACAAATAAACGGAAACGTCCAAAAAGTGTTAAATTTAAAGTTAATTCAAAAAGAAAATGATTACAAACTTATATTCGTAGTTCATTTCATACAAAACGAGAGCATACATCTACAAACTTAAGCTTGCGAACTTTGTGCACCGCGTCACTGAAACTACAGGCACCCATACAATTATGAAATTTGGCAAATGGCAATTTTCAATTTAATAAATCTAATAAAGAAAGTTTATATTTATAAGTAAAAATGATTACAAACTTTTATTTGTAATTCATTTCATACATAATTACTGACTGTGAATTGTGATTAATGACGCCCTTGAAACTTTTATAAACTGTGATTCCCGTTGAGTTCCCGAAATCGGTACGGAACCCTCGGTGGGCGATTCCGGCTCACTCTTCAATTTTTTTTTTATTAAACATAATAAAACGATTTAAAAATGCTAAACAGCTAAGCTACAAGTTTTCTGACTATATACTCGTATATCTTAACTCTACGGCCACGTCCTAAATTCTTTAATTTATACAAGAATTAATATTTATTCAAATCTTTATTTTAATCTGGTTTACTTTATTTTAATTTGGTTTCCAGAAAAATTTAAAATTTTAACTGTGATTCCCATTGAGTTCCCGAAATCGGTACGGAACCCTCGGTGGGCGATTCCGGCTCACTCTACAACGTTTTTTTTAATTAAGTGTAATAAAACGATTTAAAAATGCTAAACAGCTAAGCTACAAGTTTTCTGACTATATACTCGTATATCTTAACTCTACGGCCACATCCTAAATTTTTTAATTTAAACAAGAATCAATATTTATTCAAATCTTTATTTTAATCTGGTTTCCTTTATTTTAATTTGGTTTCCAGGTTTCGTCTGCCTATCCTACTATGTGTACATTACAGCGTGAGACTAAAAACATTACTCAGTGACTAACATACCTAAAGAGACTGAAACTGGCCTTAGAGGTATTGAAATTTGCTATGCTATCTATATGTTTAAGGACTAGAGGCGAACATTAAGAGTGGATTTCTAGAAATTTCTAGGAGAACAGGGTTTTTTTTTATTTTTTTTAACCCACGCAATAATATTCTAGGTGACGGTTACTTCCTAATATATAAATCGACAATATAAAAAAGTCGTCAACATAAAAAAATAAAGTATACGTGACGCGTTGTAAACGCCAAACAGTTTAATCCATTTTTCTCAATTCTAAGTCTCCCTAAAGAATGAACAATACAAACGTTACTGTCAAAATGAACAATAAAAAAACGGCCAAGTACAAGTAAGACTCGCGCATGGAGGGTTCCGTATTATTTATTATCTATAAAAACGGCCAAAATCGTGTCTTTTATATGGGGGGCCCTGGATATGACTGATCGATCGTCTGTGATAATTTTAAATGTCATACAATCTGGTGACATACGCACAGACAGTGGAGTTTTCGTAATAGGGCGGGCTACTTTTATCCTTTGGACGAAACCCAAATAAATATTTTTAAATATGTATAAAATTATTATTGCTATTGTTAAAGTGTTTAATTCTACACTTACGAAAGAAAAATACAGATTAAAAAGAAAATAAAAAAAATGTCCTGCTACGTCGAAATTTTTATACGTTTTTTTAAATTAGATATTAAAATGGTTCTTATTCAATACGGGAACTATATTTATTATTTCCGGTTCACACTGTCCCTCAAATAGCGATTGGACACAGACGCCAAATACCCCAGAAAGGAATCGAATCAACAACCACCGCACCGTCTACAGTCACACTCTGTGCCATTGCACATTAATGACTAAGTTCATCAGATCATTGAAAATGGAACAAAATTCGGTTTATTTTAACTGCATTTTGTATAGCTTTATGTACATCCGAGACCTTGTTACTTCAAATTTTTGTAAAATCGTTTCACATAACAATAATTACTTGAAATATTGAAGTAGTACAGTGAAGTAGTATAAATTAGCTTAAAAGCACTTAGGCACAATAAGACAGAACAATTTAGTATCATTTTACAATATTAACTAACGCTTTTAATGCATTCTTTTACTGTCTATTGAAAAAATATATTATTGGATTTATAAGATCCTGCATTGACGACAAATTTCTCCCTATTTCCTTAAATAGCTTGTATAGGCGACGTGTAAAAATACAGCTTCACGCAATGATCCGCACATAAACGAATAGACAGAGGGAACCTGGGAACCTAGTGTTAAAAAACTTCCTTTCTCAACTTTCCGACGAATTCTTAAAGCGTTGCGCGATGAGTGGTGGAACTCAAAGCGCGTTGTTCGTTACCAAAGTGAGAAAAATAAAAGTATAAGTTATATAAACTTTTTATATAATATGGTATTGTTATACAAAGCCATATTTAAAAAAAAACGGTGTAAAAATTATGTGTGAAAAAAAAAATCTTTTATTTCACTTATCAATAGTATTGCTATTTAAAACGATAAGGTAAACAAGGTTTTACGAAAATATATATCAACTTTATACTCGTATATGAATCGGAAACATCCAAGTCGGCTAGAAATATATAGCTTTTTTATATAGCTTTACGTGGCATTCCACAAATGGCAGGGTAAGGTAAGATAAGCTCATTTTCCGCCGGTTTTTAGGGCATTGTGTGATGTTGGGCGGAACTCAACGCCGCGCTTCGCCTTATTACCAGAGCGAAGAAATGAAAACATTAAATATTTAATTTGAAAATATTAAATATTTCATTTCCTCGAGTGTAAATTGAACCCACAGTCGCGTAAGCTGTTGCACATTTGTGCCTCTGCTCCCCAAAAAGCCTCTCATGCTGTTAAACTAAGCTTATTTTATCAAACTCGGAAAATGATAGCGTGTACGGATATACGGTTCCACGCCAATCTGTTTACCGATATATAATAATTTATTGCCAAGTTTGGATGAAACATGTATTCAGCTTCACGGTGAACCCTGCACATGACAGGTTAGGCAGAGGGAACTTGGGAACCTAGTGTTAAGACAATATGTTCCGTTACCTTCCCTCCGAGGAATTTGCGGCGTTGAGTGGCATTATCCGAACTACCTACTTATACGAAACTTGTAAGATTTAGTGAATAGCGGTTGTCAAAATGTAGACTTTGATTATTATTGAAAAGCAAATAAATATTCGTCAATTATACTTTCGATTATCCGGACATCCGACTATGGAATAAAGCGCACCACAAAATCAATCAGTTTTTTATACTATTACAAATTGATCTAATTTTTTAACATAAATATTCTTTTAAAACAAAACACGGCGTTAGATTGTGGTCCTTTTTATTTATAGCCAACTTTAGGGCGTCCACGACTTGTCGTCCGTACCCTATAGCAACGAAAGAGATATATTTCTGTGTCTATGACAGCGTAGACAAAATTACTTAAAGATTTGAAATTTTGTGTATCTTGATGTAGATTCTTTCCGGAGTATAGGGCAGCACTATATAAGGATTTCTAGAAATAACCACGGGGGAGGCAAGACGTATATAAATATAAATAGCCGGCGGCTACTAGCTTATATATAATACGTTATTTTATTTCGTTTTTTTAGAATATTGATTTAGTATTAGTGTGTATATAAAAACTATTTACGTATAAAATATATTACTTTTAACCTATTTTATAAATCATGAATAATAATATAAAATTATTTCATATTAACAGAATCACTAAAACAAAAGTATTTCAAGATCTTTCAAGAGTAAAAGAGATAAAAATAAATGTAACTTGCCATATGGTCAGCATCTTAAGCGTACGTACACTAGATATGCTTCATAACCTTACAAATTAATTAAAGTTTCAAATTTAAATCCACTGTAAGTACTTTTTCACTTTACATATGTAATATCAATTAATACTCTCTATGATGTCACTTTTGTAATTAAAATACAGTCATTAAAATTGTAAAATAACTTGTTTCGTTAAATATATTCTTCGAAATTATATATAATATAATAATTTTCATAATATCTACAATAACTTATTAAGTCATAATATAACTATTATTTATTTAAAAATTTAACAAACTCATAGATAAGCGCGAATACAGTTTCATTGTTATTATTTATTTTGACGTTAAACTGTCAAAACCTTTACAACAGCCGCCTATTTGAATTCTCACAGACTATAAATTAACAAATTTTGAAAATGGTAATAATAATAATATCTATAATTTATTAAATAAATTATTTTATTATTTTTATATATCGCAATTGTGGTATATTTTTTCTTTATAACTTTTTATGGGAATTCTAAAAGGTTACTTACCTTGCGAAACATACTTACATACTGTAGCTGGATCCAGTAAGGTGAATCTTTTGTTTTTATTCAATTTTAAATATTAAAATATTGTCTTTATGCTCCAATTTCTTCTATAAAATAGGTATTATTTTTGTGTTATAATGTAATTTACTTAATTTCTATTTGGTGTGCTGTGTGTGGTGTTATAAAACTTTTTCATTATGCCTTCAATTCATTCATTCATTTTTTATTAATACCTCTATTTAAAAAAAAACCTTATAAGGAAATGAAAAAAACCATCCCCCCTCAAACTCAAAAACTCAAATTAGTTAACATGAATCTATGCTAAAATTCTAACAAACCTGTATTAGAGTATATGTAGTTAATTAACTGTTTAGTTACAACAGTAGCAAAAGAAAAAAACTATGACATATTAAAACTAAATTCTCAATGGCATGAATAGAATAGAGGTTTAGATAGAGGTGTGCCAGTCGATGATATAAAGCAACTGTAGTGACCTCGCCATCCATCAACATCGTGAAAGCAACTTCAAATACGTAATAGGTTTTTAGGGCAGTTTAGTCTTGATGGACAGCTCCGGCACTAAGTGTCAGTGCATTGTGGAGTAATATAAATATATATTTAACGATCCCTATTTAATATTGACTAGGTAATACTATGTCGGGTTGTTTGCTTGCCGTGTATGTTTGTGTGTAGAAAAATGCGAAATGATTAATTTATAGCGTTTATTAAACAGTTTTCACATAAAGGTAACATACAAAAGATTTTTTTTTTCATAAATATATTATTAAATATGGATAGGTAGGCACTAAAATATTAAGTGATAAAATACTTTCACGCCTAATAACTTATTACAATTAGGTGAAACATACAACACAATTTAATTTTAACAATATCGTGCACTTAAAACAAACTAAGTTAAAGATCACTGTAACGTTAAACTAATAAAAAAAATCTCATTCAATTCGGATTTGTACTTGCAGAAAACATTAATTAGGTCACCAACATCGGCAGTGTTTTGTCAAAACATAGAAACTGGCAAGGCAAGTAGTGCGTGCGAACTTAAAGGAGTGCTCGACGCCGTAGGCGCGATCGGCGTTAATCTAATATGTTTCTTTGTAAATATAGTTGACAGCGGAATAGAGTTGACTAGCAACGATTTACGGATA
Source organism: Eueides tales michaeli (assembly GCA_018249855.1). Classification (NCBI taxonomy): domain Eukaryota; kingdom Metazoa; phylum Arthropoda; class Insecta; order Lepidoptera; family Nymphalidae; genus Eueides; species Eueides tales. The sequence continues at coordinate 5,770 of DWMZ01000065.1, forward strand.
ATAATTGTCTGACGGACAAACGTCGCGTTCTCGAGAACGAACCACCCGAGGCCCGCGGCACCTACCGCGCGGGCCACCACGCGGGGAATACCCGTGTGACGTGACACTGACATGTTAGTCGTAGCTGTTAGATGACATTAGATGACGGCAATCACAACGCAGCCTGCGTGCGTGTTAAGGACGTGTTCTTGTTGCGAAATTGAAACAGAAGTAAAAACAATGATACATGCTTCAGGAAAAAGCTGAACTAGGACTTGATTGTAAATTGCTCACTTAATTAAACTTAAGGTGGTTAGAGAATTTATTTATAATATTTTTGAGAGACACGCAACTCAATCAAGTCCCACTTTCATTTACATTTTGTTACATTTTTTTAATTATAAATGATGGTGTACTTGATGATGTAGATTGAGATCGTTTCATGATCAGATCTCAATAAAACACAGAAAGCATGAACTAAATTTTAATATTTAAGGTTAATAAGGCCAAATAAATCGTAAAAACTTAGCGCAGGCTTACATTACGAAAGAGTATTGGGTGAAAAATACATTTGACGGTACGCCAAGAGACGCGTCTAGTGTATCACGTAATGTGTTCTACTTCACAAAAAATAATCGATATACAAGTACATTTAGTAAACATCGTAGCGGTAAAGCAAAACAAAACAGCCGTAGAATAATTCGTGTGTCGTGTTAATCACATGTTACGTGTGTCCAGTACAGAGTGGCTCCTCGCTCGACGCTGACAGCTCCTTGATGCGGTCGGCTTGGCTGAATAGGACTATTTACACAAAAAGCTTTTATGTACAGCAATGTTAGATGCAGTATCGCGCAAGGTATGCTACCAAGTTATGTTTACAACTGAACTGAACTGAACCACTAGCAAGTGCTGTTATTGAATGTCGCTCGAGACAGTATGGTGTTCTCTGGAGTAACGAAATCATGAGTGGACATTGTGAAAAGCTAGGTGCACATAGCAGTCTATGTGTCATATTGCCACGACTCAAGATCGCGCGAGGTCTAGAAAGCGGGCGGGTACGTTACTGCGGGAACCGCTACGATTGTGTGATGCCGTTTATGATCGCTTATATTCGCTTGTCAACTGAGTTAAGTAGTAGTTTTCACCCGATCTCATTGAGGTATAGAGATGAAACAAAGAAACACTACATTAATGGATTAAAGTGCGCGACGCGAGCTCGCTGCCTGTATCTATGTCTTACTTTTGACGACTAGTTTTGCCGAGGTCTCGACCTGGCCCGCGGTGGTGGTGGCGCGGCAGGTAAAAGTACCGGTGTCCTCTTCATAGGTGTTACCAATTAACAGCACTGCGTTGTTGCCCTCGTGAATCATCTGAAAATTATGTGTAATGCTTAAAATCAAGTTACAAACGTTTTCCTGAATTCACTTGTTTAGTATCAAGTAGTAATTATGCGTTTTTTTATATAAATTGATTTTGGTTTATTTTTTTAAAAGTATTTAATAAAATAAAGAAAGATCAAATGCTTACTTGAAAATCAGGAGTCTCTGGTATAAGAGCTCCTTCTCGGAGCCATTGAATCGTTGGCTTAACTTTGCTTGTTATTTGAGTCTTAAATTGCGCAGGCTGGCCTTCATAGACAACTATGTCACGCAGCGATGTCAAGTTTGGCAAATTGTCGGCCTGATCAGGTTGCGTTACTTTAAGCTTCGCAGCCACAGTCACTCGTCCTGCCGAGTTATAAGCGACACACTTGTAGTCGCCTTCATCCTCAGGAAAAGCTTCAGATATACGTAGAGTGTAGTCGTCTGCAGTTCTAGACATTTGGAAGTACTTAGATGGCTTAATCAGTTTTTCGCCTTTATACCATTGCACTGTAGGTACTGGTTTACCAACAATCTTACAACTAAATTCAATAGCTTGGCCCTCAGTTACTACCTTGTCTTTCAAAGGTTCAATAATTTCTGGTGGAGAGTTAGCAGCCTTAGATTGAGGTTTCGGTTTATCTTTAGTAACAGGAGCGTTAACTACACATTCAGCATCGCAACGCGCTTCGCCAGCACTATTGATTGCAACGCACTCGTATTTACCAGAATCTTGGGTAAATGCTTCTAATATGAGCAGAGTATATGTGCCATCTTCTTCCAGGATCTTGTTTCTAATATCTGGCTGAACTTTCTTTCCATTCTTTAACCAATAGACGTCGATTGGCTTAGTTCCTGTAACTTTGGTATCAAATCTTACCAACTGTCCAGCAGTAACGTTAACGTTTTGAGCTGTTAACGTAAAGCTAGGTGGAATAACGCCACCTCGGCCTTGTCGTCTGCGTTCTTCTACGACTAAGTTAGCGCTACATTTAGCAGTCCCTCCTCTGTTTTCCGCTACAGCAGCAAAGACAGCAGAATCTTCAATGAAAACCTGTCTAATAATTAGTATAGACTTGGTACTAAAAGTGTGAATTTGGAAATCTGGTGAGTTTTTTATTGGGAAATTCTCACGATACCATTTTATTTTTGGTAATGGATCTCCGTCAAATTCAACTTCAAATCTTGCTTGTTCCTGTTCAAAGACACGGCATGGTTGCATTTTTTTAGTAAAGACTGGTGGTGTACTAGGTTTAACTGGACCTTCGACTACCCGTTCTTGAGTTTGTGCCTTATGTTCTACTTCAGTTGTTTCCGTAGATGTTATTTTGCGAGTTATTTCTGTGTCCCCAACTACTTCTTTTTGAATTTGTTTTTGTTTTGCAACATGCACTTCCTTGCCATGAACTGTTGATTCTGACGGTCCAGGAATTCTAGGCTTTTGTGATTTCTTTTGGGTTTGTTTTTCAACGACTTCCTCAGTTTCCCTAAAAATAAAAATATTTTAAAATCTAATTTTATTAAATATTTGTAATTAAGACGTAAAATAAAAACCATTAAGGTTACTTACAAATTGTCTTCGTATTTCTGTGCCATACTTCTAGCCACTGAGGAGCTGGTTACTTTCTCTCCAGGGATGGCATATTGATGTGATGATTCTCTCAATCTACTTTCCTTAACAATTTGTTCATTCTCTAGCTCCTGAAGTTTATTGTAGTATTCTTCGCTCTTCTTCTTCTTTACTGTCTGTTGCCATTCAGTTTCAGAATCTTTAATTACCTTTGGTTTTAACTCAGGTCGATGATCAATAACTCCCTGCCGTTGCATAGTTTGTCTTTCTTCAAATGTTTTTTCTAATTCAGTGTCATTGCGTTGATATTGAGTTGTTTCATCATACCAAGCTGTATAATGAAAATTCTTATTAGATATTGTTAGAGTAAAAGTATTCCTCAGCATAACTTTAAAACATACCTTTTTGAAATTCCGATGCTAAGGCGGTAGAAGCAGGTGAATAGCAGCAAATCTTCGCATGGGTAAATTGGAGGGAAGGTTTTAAGGAAGCAAAGGATTTCTGTGCGAAAGCGAGTGTGGAGTGTGCGTGACTTGTGGACTTGTGTTAGTGCAGCAGAATCAAAAAGCTTTTTTTTCCTAGTCAGATTTGGTAAATTATAAGCATAGAGAATAGCGTTTTAACTTTTGAAACCGCTATCTACGTGTATCATGTAAAAGTGTAAATACTTACGTCTTGGTGCATTTTTCAGAACACCTCTATAATCATCGTGTCTCGGTATAACTTTAAGTTCGGTTGTTGCTAAGGCCTCTCCTACTGAGCTTCGAGCTATTACTTCAATTTTGCCAGTATCATATTGTCTAGTCTTTGGTATGTCAAGATGATACATTCCATCATATGTTAGCTTATATCTAGAACCCTGAAATGAAAAGAAATAAACGGGCAACAAGTTAAATCGACGGAACAAGAAAAAAAGTAATTTGTGTTAGTATAAACTTACGTTAACAATTGTGTTTCCATTAATAAGCCACATTACACGGGGCTTTGGATGACCTGTAACACGACAGCAAAATCTTGCCCATTCTCCTTCTTCAACTGTTACAGGCTCGGGACGGCTAACAAAGACAGGTGCCGATCGTGGTTTAGTCTCTTCCACAGCATGCTCAGGTGCGCTATAATATAAACAAAATTTATAACATAAATAGCTTGTGAAATGTGAATACCACGCAAGTTAAAAGATACCTACATCTGCCAAGAAGCTTCCATTTCTCTTATTTTCTCAATACTCTTCATATGCTTAGGTAGTTGAGAGTCGTAAACAATGCCTGGTTTACCAGCTGTCTTAATTATAGCCTTTGTCTCATCCATACCGTAAAGATTAGTAGCACGGCATAAATATTCACCGCTGTCTTCAGGATACACCCAGCCAAAATTCATTGCAACGTATCCAAAGTCATATATCGGAGTGAAACGATTTTCTGAAAATTTAATAAGTATAATATTGTTATACTAATCCACTCTTTGTGTGAATTTTTAAATTGAGTTACGAATAAAAAATATAACATTTTACTTTTCAATTTACGATTTCCTTAAAAAATCTCTTTGGTGTCTTTTTTATACGAATTTTAGAGATTTGGAATTTAATCTGTAGCACATCGGCACACACTGTAAGACACCCTTCTACCGTGCCCGCATTTTCCTACCTTCTTACTATGGTTGTTTTTTAAATAAAATGATGAGATAATAATAAAATATTCTATATTTCAAAATTGGCTTCATAACATTAATACTTACTGTGCAAAAGAGGTTTGCCGTTAAAGAACCATTCAACTTTCATGTTGGGATCACCGACTGGTGCTAATTGACACTCAAATTTCGTTGATTCCATTTCGACCAATGTTGTTTGGCTTTGTATTTGTGTTACAAATCTTGGTGGTTGTTTTTTGTCAACGTCGTAAAGATCGTCCTCAGTAAGGAATACTTCCGAGGTGTACTTTTTAATTGTCGCTTCCATTTGTGTCAATGCTTCGGATTTCTTCATACCTTTGGGTACTTGGTTTTGTAAAATGATGTCTGGGAGTTCTGTGTTTAGTAAAAATAAAAATGTTATAAACGTAAATAATAATCACATTTAGTAAGAATAAATGAAAGCAAACTTACGTTTACATGATACAGTAGCTTTAGTAAAATCTTCACCAAAGTCGTTTACAGCTCGGCATACGTATTCACCAGAATCTTCCGCATAAACATATAATATATCAAGAGACACAAAGCCCATGTCATATACTGTGCGGAATCTGTGGCCAGAGGGTAGTAGTTTACCGTTTCTATACCACTCAATACGAAGCTTAGGATCTTCTTTTGGTTCGACGCGACATTCAAATCGAATGGATTCAGATTCCTCAATAGTATGCGACTGAATTTGTGTCACGAATTTAGGAGGACTGTTTATAATAGGTTCTTCCTTAGGAACATTACTTACACGTCCTTTTTCTAGTTCTTTAATTTTTTCACCACTCATCCCTTGCGGTAATTGGGACTCTAAAATAATATCACGTTTCGTACTGCAGGTAACTTTAGCTGTTGTTGTGGCTGAGCCCCACTTATTAGTGGCGCGGCAGGTATATTCTCCTGAATCTCTTGCATAAATATAATCTATGTCTAAGGCAATAAAGCCAAAATCGTTAAGCATATGTACTCTAGAACCTGTTGCAAAAGGTCTGCCATTGTGGAACCAATCTATTCTCATCGTGGGATCTCCCACAGGTTCAACGCGACAATCAAAATGAATGGGACCACCTTCAGTTATATCTAGATTATCCTTGATTTCTACAGTAAATCTCGGAGGATTTGGTTTTTCATCTTCGATGGCTATTTCTTCACGCTTATGCAGAGTTTCTTCTAATTTCTGTATACTCTCAGTGCCAGATTTAAATTGCGATGGGAGTTGAGGTTCAAGTATAATACCTTGTCTACCTTTTACTTGAAGCTTACATGATACTGTTGCCTCTCCATGGCGATTTGTGGCTTTGCAAGTATACAGACCTGCGTCACGTTGGTAAACACCACCAATTTCTAATATTACAAATCCAAAGTCATTAATAGTCTTGACTCGTGAACCAGTTAAGAGTGCTTTGCCATTATGGAACCATTCTACTGTCATACTAGAATCGTTGACAGGAATCAGTCGACATTCAAAGTGGGCTGATGAATTTTCAGATAAAATAAGATCAGATGGCGTTGTTACAAATTCAGGTGGACTTCCACTTTCAGCTTCTGGAGTGAGATTATCAACAGTACCAGTATAACCTTCTAAAGCAGCAATTTTGTCGATAGTACCTTCCATGCCTTTAGGTAATTGAGATTCCAGAATAATATTTCTTTTGCCTTGTACTTTCATTGAAGCAGTTGTAACAGCTTCGCCATAGTTATTATATGCTCTACAAGAATATTCACCGGAATCCTCTGGATAAGTTGGGGAAATTTCTAGAATAACAAATCCAAAGTCGCAGAAAGTTCTGAATCTCGAGCCAGCCTTCAATGACTTTCCATTCCAGTACCACTCAACCTAAAAATATTATTATTATTAGTTTTGTAGATACATTAATTAAAAAAATAGTAATAACAATTTTATATGAAACTACTAATATCTTTAGGTTTTCACCTTAAGGTTAGGATCGTCGGTGGGCGTTAAACGTGCTTCGAAGTGGGCGTTTTCACCTTCTCTTAAGTTTTCAATGTTAGATAGAGGTACAGTAAAGACAGGAGCTTTTCCACGTTTTTCTTCTACTTCCATGTCTTTTCTCCGGATCATGGAGTCTTCCAAAGTTTGTAATTTTTCCAGACCGCCTTCCATGCCCTGTAATTTTATTTTATATTAGTTATTTTATTGTATTTTTTATTTCAACTTAGTTATTTTATTATATTTATTTTATTTTAGTTTTAAGTACACGATGTAGCACGCACACAGTAAACGAGGACCAACTCACAACCGGTTATGCTTGCATCTGCACTTTTTTGTTCCTGTGAAACGATAGCCCCATGCCATGTGCTTGTTTACATTATATTAAATATCTGTATATTTTTAGAAGGTACAATACTTACCCGCGGTAGTTGCGAGTCCAAAATTAAGTTCTCCTTCGATGTGCATTTTAGCGTCGCCTTGGTAGAGTCACGGCCCAATTTATTTGTAGCCACGCATTCGTATTCTCCTGAATTTTCTTCATAACAGTAAAGAATATCTAATATGACTATTCCGAAATCATGGAAAGTTCTATACCTATGACCATGGGGTAATTTTTTGCCGTTGTAGAACCATTCGACTTTTAGATCTGGATCATCGACTGGTACTAATCTTGCCTCAAAGTGAGCACTTTGGCCTTCAACTAGTTTGCTTACATCTTGTATCTGGGTGATAAATTTAGGTGGTTCAGCAGAGGCTGGTGCAGGAGCTTGTTGTTGTAATCCTTGTAAGCTTTCTAGCTCCCTAATCTTTGCCAGCGATTCGGGTTGTAAGGTATCTGAATATACTCCACCTCTTCCATAACAAGATATGGTAGCTTTAGTGAAATCTTCGCCATATTTATTGTAAGCACGGCATACGTATTCACCTGTGTCGTGATTTTGAGTGTAAGCTATATCGAGAACTACAAAACCAAAATCAGATATAGTTTTTATTCTTGTTGAATGACGTAATGGTTGACCGTTATGGTACCATTCGATCTTCATATCAGGGTCATCTACAGGTACCACAGTACACTCGAAATGTGCTGATTGACCATCTTTAAGACCTTCAATATTTTGTATGTGAGTGGTAAATCTGGGTTTTTGACCCTTGCTTTTATCAACACACTCCAATTTCACGCTTATTTCTGCCTGTCCCCATTTGTTAGTGGCCCGGCAGGAATATATGCCAGAATCAGATGTTTTTGTTCCAAGAATTTCAAGGACGACCATTCCAAACGCGTACACTGTGCGTATTCTGTGGCTGGCTTCGATAGTTTTCCCATTATAGAACCATTCTATTACCATACTTTGGTCACCAGTAGGAATCAAAGATGCTTCATAGTGTGCAATTTGACCTTCACTCATATCATTAATATCTTGGAATACGGTAACAAATTCTGGTGGGCGTCCAGTATCATCATCAGGCTTTTGTCCAGGTTCCCTTCGAAGTGAATCTTCTAGATTTTGAATTTTTTCCAACCCTTCCTTTCCTTTAGGATGCTGAGTCCTTTCAATTAGGTTTTCTTTGCTGCTGCAATAAATTGTGGATGAGGTGAATGCTTCTCCTCTTTTATTGTACGCCTTGCAAGTATAAATACCACTGTCTCGTTCATAAACATCTGTCAAATCTAATGTAACAAATCCAAAGTCACTTGAGAGCTTGAATCGTGAGCCTTGTTCCAAAACTTTACCGTTGAAGTACCATTCGATCTTTAGGTCTGGATCATTTTTAGGTTCTACTTGACCTTCCAAATGAAGTGCTTGTCCTTCAATTAATTGTTGCTCTGCTAAAACAGGTACCACCCATTCTGGTTTGGGATATTCTGCTTCTGGAACTGATGGTCGTCGTCCTTTGGCTAATCTTGCTTCTTCCGCTTGTTCCACTGCTTCTAAGCCTGCTTTACCCTGAGGATGTTGAGTGTCGAGATAAATATTCTTATCACCTGTACACCTTAAAGTTCCAGAAGTTGTTGCAAATCCTTTGCTGTTAGTAGCTTTACAGGTATAAATTCCAGAATCTTCCTCGTAGGTATGATTAATATCAAGAGACACGTAACTAAAATCATGTATACTTTTGTATCTAGTGCCCGATGGAAGAGGTTTGTTGTTGAAGAACCATTCAATCCTAAGAGTTGGATCTCTTGAAGGTTCAACATTACATTCAAAATGAATATTGTCGCCCTCTTTGCATAGTATGTTATTGAGATGGGTAATAAATACTGGAGTTTCATATACTGGTTCTGGAGAGTCAGGTTTACCTGGCTTAGGTTGTTCCAAAGCACCGATTCGGTCTAATGATTCTGGGTGGAGTGATTCGCCAAGTAACCAATGGCGATCTTCGATCTTTATAGACGCGGTAGAGACGGCTTCACCCATTAAATTAGTTGCTTTGCAAGTGTAAATGCCGGAATCATCAATCCTTAAAGAGTTTATAGAGAGTGTAACCAGTCCAAAATCGAAAGTACTTTTTAATCTAGATCCGGTTGTGAGAGAGATTCCGTTTTTGAACCATTCAATTCTTAGATTAGGATCGGTACGAGGTTCCACTTGAGCTTCTAAGTAAACATGTTGTCCTTCAACAAGTTTTTCATAACTCTTAAGATGGGTAGTAAAAATAGGAGCCTGTTGCACACCTGTATCGATAAACATTTCTGGTACTTTGTTCATTGCTGCTTCTTTCATTTGAATCTGCTGCCATGACTCTGGTCTAAGTGCTTCATCGACAATTGTTGATTTTGTTTTAACTTTCAGAGAAGTAGAAGACACAGTGCTTCCCGCCCTATTAATAGCTTTGCACATATATAATCCTGCATCTTGAGCTACAACCGAATTTATATCTAATGTTACGAAACCAAAGTCATGTGTGGTGCGGAAACGTGAGCCTGTAAAATAAAACGAAAATTATATTTATTTCATTTTTAGAACTTTAGTAATCAAGCATATTTATCGCGCTGTTATATTTACAAAAAATGACATACCCATTTTTAATTCAACGCCATTTATAAACCATTCGAATCTTAAACTTGGATCACCGACAGGTACCACTCGGGCCTCATAATGAGCGTGTTGACCTTCCCATAGTTCTGAAGGGCCAGTGAGAACTTGAGTGAAAATTGGTTTGTCAAACTCTCGCTCAGGTTCATCAGGTTTTCTGGGTTGAGGCTCTTCTAGTTTTTGGATCTTTCTCATTCCTTCTGGATGTTGCGTGTCCATTTGAATGGCTGATTTTGCTGTTTAAAAACACAAAACGTTTATTAAAATTTTGCAATAATTACTCTTTTTAATTTTTTAAAAAAGGGAACTAACAGGAGTAAATTATTAACAAGATATACTAATAAAAGATATTTACTTTTTATCTTCATTGCAGCGGTTGTCACTGCTTCACCAAGTAAGTTTGATGCACGGCACATGTAGACGCCTTCGTCTTCATCACGCACATGAGATATACTCATAGATACGTAGCCAAAGTCATGAGTTTTGGTAATCCTGGAACTGTCCTCAATGAGTTTTTCATTTCTAAACCATTCTACTTTAAGCGTTGGGTCTCCAACTGGTATTAGCCTACAGTCAAAGTGTGCAGTTTGTCCTTCTTGAATATTATCAATATTTTGAAGAGGTTGAGTGAATACGGGCCTTTGTCTAGTGACCGGCTCAGGAATTTCAGGTCGTTTAAATGGTTCCGCTGATTCTAACTCTCGGATTTTCTCGAGACCTTCAGGACGTTGAGATTCCGATATAATACTACCTTTTGCGGTTACTGTCATAGATATTGCGGAAGTGCATTGACCAAGAGCATTTATTGCCTTGACAGAATATTCACCAGCATCTTCTGGTACGCAGTGCTGAATATCTAATGACACATAACCAAAATCAAAAGTGATATGGAACCGTGACGCAGATTGCAATGCTTTGCCGTTATGATAGAACTCTATGCGTAAATTAGGGTCATGTACTGGTTCCACTTGACATTCAAAGTGTGCCGTTTGACCTTCAAAAACATGCGTGGTTCCTCTGAGTTCTGTAACAAATCGTGGAGGCGATATTTTCGGCTCTTCTACTTCGATTCTAGCTGTATGACCTTGTGCCTCCAGCTTCCTAATTTTTTCAAGACCATTAGGATGTTGTGTATCTAAAATGATGTTTCTGTGGCCTGAAAAAGATATAAATTTATATATATATATATATATATATATATATATATATATATATATATATTATTTTTTTCTTCACGATCTTACGCGAACAGAAGGGTATAAAGAGGTAACCTAGTAAGCGGAATACTAGTAACCTACCTACTAAAGTTAAGATACTACATGCCTCACTTTTCGTCCATTGTTAAATGACGTAAATTAACAGTCTGAAGATATTAAAATAATTTATTACCCCAAATAGTAGTCAAACTCACAACCAAGTCAGACATAGTATATACGTCGTACGCCGCTGCACCGTGATTGCCATAATTATGATATTAATGCTAATTAACAAAAAATATATATTTTATCAAGAGCAACTTACTTGCAACCTTCAACGTGCACGTATTGACTGCTTCTCCGAGTTTGTTAGTAGCCTTGCACATGTAGGTACCAGAGTCTTCTGCGTATGAATATAATATATCTAACGCGACATATCCGAAGTCATGCGTCGTTCTAAATCTATGGCCTGTTTTAATCTTTTGGCCATTGAGGAACCATTCGATCTTGAGATCTGGATCATTAATTGGTTCAACTCTACATTCGAAATGAGCACGGTCACCTTCTTTGAGATTCTCTAGACTAGTTAGGGCAGTTAAAAATACGGGCCTCTGCCCTATATGTTCTTCTTCGACAGCCTTAGGTCTTTCATATTGTTCGAGTTCTTTAATCTTCTTTAACCGTTGTTCATCCAACGTATCCAAATAGAGAGATGCTTTAGCTATAATACGAAAAATACATAAATTCATTAGCTTATTTTTTTATCTGAAAAACTATTTCATTTCTACATGTTATCTCATACTTTTATAGATCTAGCGTCGAAACATTGAGTTTTTAGTGGTGCGCTTTAGCCGGATTATTATCTTCCAAAAAAATATTTTTAGAAGATAATAATTCGGATTTGACTGTGTATTTTTAAATCGGATGTTTCAAACACTTTGTATTCGTCTGTGATCACGGTTATATTGTACATCCGTACAAATTTTAGAGACATCGGGTTTCAAAAATGTATAAAACCAAATGAAAGGGACTTTTCCGACTAAAAACTTTCTTTTAAAATTAGTAAAAATGGCAAATATCGAATATGTTATATAATATACTTATATTTTAAATATTTTTATTTAAATCTTAAGATATATATCAGCTGTTTCGATTACATACCATCTACATTAACTGAGCTAGTAGTAACGGCTTCACCGACGGCATTTGTAGCTTTGCACATGTATGTTCCTGAATCTTCAGCATATGCATAAAGGACATCCAAAGCTACATATCCAAAGTCATAAGTGGATTTAAATCTGTGACCTTGTGGAATTGGTCTTCCATTACAGTACCATTCAACACGCATCGTTGGATCGTTTACAGGGGTCAGAGTAGCCTCTAAATGTACGAGTTGACCTTCGGGCACATGAACATTCTTAAGTGGCTTTCCAAACTGAGGTTTCTCAGCAATAAATCCTTCATCTCGTGCTACTCGTTTGTATCTGCTGTCATCTTCTAGGTATTGAATCTTTTCTAATGCACTTTCATGTTGCGTATCTCTTATAATAGATTCTTTGGCTAAAATAAAACATTAAAATTAACTGTATAATATTCAGAGAATAAAAATTATTATAATTTTTTTAATTTTATAACTTACATTGAACGTGTAAATTGATGGAAGATGTAGCTTGTCCTAAGTTATTGATAACTTTACATGTGTACTCTCCAGAATCCTCACCATATACAGTAAGAATATCAAGAGCTGCAAATCCAAAATCGTAAGCAGTGCGGTAACGATGACCACTTTGTAAAACTTTACCGTTAAAGTACCATTCAACGCGCATATTTGGATCTGGATAGGGCTCAATTCTGCATTCGTAATGAGCACTCTGACCTTCTACTAATTTTGAAGGTCCGTTCAATTGAGTAATGAAACGAGGAGCTTGATTTACTGCAACTTCTACTTCTTCTTTACGTTGATAGCGTGATGTATCTTCTAATTGTTGAATTTTTTGTAAAGCTGTTTCGTGTTGTGATTCCAATTGTAAAGATGCTTTGGCTAAAAGTAAATTATAACATTAAGGAATTAATTCCTTTAATAGTTTTGTATTTTTCCATTTGTTCTGTTAACATTGTAATTGGTTGATTTATATACGAGTAAATATATTTAAAATCAAATTAAAAAACAAATTAATTTAAATAAATTCAATATACTTACATTGTACAAATAGAGTAGACGATGTTACTGCTTCTCCTAGTTCGTTAATAGCGCGACATGTATATGTACCAGAATCTTCAGGGTTTACGTATTTCATGTTAAGCGCGACATATCCAAAATCGTGCATAGTTGATATACGATTAGCTAAAAGTTACAGTGTTACGTTAGTACAGTACGTTTAAATAACAATTTAACAATATAAAGAGTATTATTATTACTACTTACAGGCTTCAATAGGAACTCCGTTACGTAACCATTCAACTCTTAACTTGGGGTCACCAACAGGAATGAGTCTAGCCTCAAAGTGTACTGCTTGGTTCTCAGCGACTCTTATATCTTTCATAGGCATAGTGAACACGGGCGATTGTGTAACAAACTCTTCTTGTGCTGATTGTCTTTGATGCCTAGACGAGTCTTCTAATTGATTAAGCCTTGATAATGCACTTTCGTGTTGCGATTCTAAATAAATTGATTTTTTCGAATGAACTACTGCTACACCAGAAGTGACAGCTTCACCGAGAGCATTTATAGCCCGGCAAGTATATGTGCCTGAATCTTCAGGTAAACATGACATAATATCAAGTGCCACAAAACCAAAATTGTTGGTTTCTGTAAATCTAGAACCACTCTTTAAAGGTTTATTATTATGATACCATTCAACTTTCATAGTTGCATCGGATACTGGTATTAATCGACATTCAAAGTGAGCTCGTTGTCCTTCTTTGATTTCCACATTTTTCAAGGAAGTAGTAAATATTGGAGCCTGAGTCGTTATCTCGTCAACAAAATCTGTTCTATGGTATTTAGACCTATCTTCCAGCACCTGAATCTGTTCTAGTCCAGCTTCATTTTGAGTTGCCCTGATTATATCAGCTGTCTCACGACATGTTAATCTGCAGCTAACTTCATCAGTGCCAACTAGGTTTACTGCTCTACATGTATATACACCGGAATCTTCTGCAATTAAATCAATAATATCTAGAGCTACATAGCCAAAGTCATGTATTGGACGGAATCTATGTCCTATAGTTACTGGTTGACCATTTTTGAACCATTCAACTTTTAAGTTAGGGTCGGTAACTGGCTCAAGCTTGCATTCGAAGTGTACATGGTTGCGTTCCTTGACATTTTCAATTGATTTTGGCTTCGTTACGAATCTAGGTTTAATATTTACTGATTCGTCAATAACATCAGATTTCTTGTAACGGGAAGAATCTTCTAAATATTGTATTTTTTCTAATCCAGAAGGATGTTGAGAATCAAAAATTAAATCTTTCTTAGCCATTACTCGAAGGGCGCAAGAAGTGACTGCTTCTCCTAACTGGTTTGTTGCTTGGCAGGTGTAAACTCCTGAATCTTCTGGATAAACACTTAAAAGATCCAAAGCGACATAATCAAATTCATAAGCTGGTCTGAATCGATGCCCTGTTTTAATAGGTCTGCCGTTACAGAACCATTCTACTTTCATAGTTGGATCGCCGACTGGTTGTAATCGGCATTCTAAATGTACATTAGTACCTTCTACAGTCTCAATGTTATGTAATGGTCTGGAAAATTGTGGCGCTTGCATTACTGTAATATCTTCTTGAACCTGTCGGCCTCTACGTGCAGCGTCTTCTAGCATTTGAATCTGTTCGACTGCTTGTTCATTTTGTGTTTCAGTCAAGATGTCAGATCTTTCGATTACTCGAACCATTGCGGATGTATGTGCTGAACCCAAGTGGTTAACTGCTCTAACAGTATATTCTCCCGAATCGGATGATGTAGCATGTATGATATCTAATGCTACAAAGCCAAAATCATAGTATGTTCTAAATCTTGAACCTACTGTAACAGCTCTTCCATTGTGGAACCATTCAACTCTCATAGTAGGGTCACCCATAGGTTCCAATCTACATTCAAGATGAATATTTTTGCCTTCCGAAACTGGTTGTGGGTCAGATAACGGCTGAACAAAGATTGGTTTTGATTTTGAAATTTCTTCAATATGATACATTGGCTCGACAAATTTCGATTCTTCAATTTGACGTGTCTTTTCATATAAGCCATGATGAATACTTGATGTATCAATACTGGATCGAGCTGTAAAAACATTTAACATATAACAATTACATAAATGATATATATAACAACAAATAAATTATATGGATATACTCCATGACTTACTTTCAACTACCATTGAAGCGCTGAGTTGCGCATCACCCGAAGCATTACGCGCTACAACTGTGTAAACACCAGCATCTTCAGAGCGGACGTTAGTAATGTCCAGTGCGACGTATCCGAAATCATGATATGTTTGAATACGATTAGCTGATTTAATTTGTTTTCCGTTGAAGTACCATTCAACAGTCATAGTGAGGTCACTTTGAGGCTCAACTCTAGCCTCAAAATGAGCACTTTGCCCTTCAACAATCTTATTTGTTCCCTTAAGTGGACCAAGAAATCGTGGTTTTTGTGTAATCCTAACTTCTTCCTCTGACCTTTTCGTGTATCTACTGGAGTCTTCTAAATATTGAATTTTTTCCAGTCCACCAGGGTGTTGAGATTCAGCTATAATATCTTTCTTTGTGATAATTGTAAGATTGGCACTTGTAGTTGCTTGTCCAAGCGCATTATATGCCCGACATGTGTAATGTCCTGCATCATGAATTGTTACAGATTTAATTGTTAAAGCTACATATCCAAAATTGAAAAATGTAGTAATTCTTGAACTAGCTTCGACTGGTCGTCCATCCTTTAACCATTCTACTCTAAGTGTAGAGTCGCCAATTGGCTCGAGTCGGGCCTCGAAATGGGCAAAACCGCCTTCTTTAATGTTTATTTGATCTTTTATTGGTGTTTTGAATTCTGGCCTCTGAGTACTCTCTGGTGCTTCCTGATAATATTTTTGGTGCTGTTGTTGTTGATAAGCTTCTAATTGCTCAGTCTTTTCAATATATCTACGTTGTTCTGGTATGCCAAGATCAGCTGTTACTGTGCTTCTAGCTGCTACTCTTATCGAAGCAGTACTAATGGCTTCACCTAATCTATTCACAGCCCTCACTGTATACGAACCTGCATCTTCAGCCCGTAGGTGCATGATGTTAAGGGAGACGTAGCCGAAGTTGAAGATTGCTGTGATTCGCGAGCTGGCTGTGATAGACCTTCCATCTTTGTACCATTCGACTCTCATAGTTGGGTCACTAACAGGTGTAAGTTGCGCTTCGAAATGTGCATTTCTACCTTCCTGCAGCTCCCCAAGATCTTGTAATGGTCTAATGAATTGTGGTTTTTGTAAAGTTTGTTCTTCAATGGATTCTTGATGTTGATATTTAGAATAATCTTCTAAATGCTGAATATATTGTAAACTTTCTGGATGTTGACTGGTCCTTTCAATTGTTGCTCTAGGTGTTACATGTAACATAGCCTTTGTTTCTGCCATACCTGTAGCGCTTATTGCGCGACATGTGTATTCACCACTATCTTGAATATTAAGACTGAGCATATCTAAAGATATATATCCGAAGCGGAATATAGAAGTAAATCTGGAACCTGTAATAATAAAAAGTATGTATTATCATTTTTTTTTCTTTATTTGTACATTTTTATAATACGGCACGTTATACTTACTAGCTTCTATACTTTGACCATTTTTCAACCACTCGATTCTCATCGTTGGGTCACCGACCGGTTCTATCCTCGTTTCAAAATGAATTTTCCCGCCTTCCATTTGTGAAACACTTTTAAGTGGCACAATGAATTGAGGTGGAGGATAGACACGGTCTTCTTCACCCGGAGGAACATATGGTCGTGCTCTTTCCACGTGCCTCAAATATATAATTTCCGGTCCAGGAGCAGGTCTGTGCACAATATAATACATAAATTAATGAACATCAAGTAAATTATGTTAGAAATGTAAAAGGTAAATTTGATATAAGACTTACTCTGGCTCGATAATTTTTGTAGGCCGGGGCAAGTGCAGACGTTTTTGCTCAGGCGGAGGCTCTTTTGGTACTTCCACATAAAGCCTCGCCCGAGTTGCTGTGGAGCCTGCGACATTCTGAGCAGTGCACTGATACCATGCCGCATCCGACGCCTTAGCTCTGGGTATATCTAATGTCGAGGCCCCACCTTCGTTAATAATTCGTAGCTCTGGATTGGGTATAATTGGAACACCGTCTTTCTGCCATGTGATACGTGGTGTAGGTGTGCCAACAGCGCGTGCATTTAGTATAACGGGTTCACCCTCTCGCACGTTTAATGTACTGAAACGTTCAACGAACTTAGGAGCAACAACTTGCTCTTTTTCAATAACATTTAACCGACATTGGAAAGATGTTTCTCCACTCTTATTTCGCGCTACACATGTTACTACACCACTATCACGTATATCGACGTTTGTAATCATAAGCGCATGATTACCAGATTCGTTTACTAATATCTTATGATTATAATCGTCTCGGATTTGTCTATCGTTAATGAACCACGTGACTTCTGGATAAGGTCTACCTGTGACGCGGCAATCGAATCGCGTCATTTTTCCTTCAGTGACATCTCTGTCTTGGCAGACCTTAACAAATTGCGGAGCAAGAGCTTTTTCACTTATTTCTATTCTTTCAGTCTCTGTTTGTTGAGTATCAATTGTATATTGAGATTTTTGGTCTTGTACATAGGTTTCTTGGGGAGATTCCACAGCAAGATACGCAGAAGTAACAATACAACCATTTGGATTTTCGGCCAAGAGAGTGTAATGACCTGAATCAGACTTTTGTGTGTTTCTTACTCTAAGGATAGTTTGATTGTTGGTTGTTATTATATTGTGTTTGTTCGAATTCACTATCCTTTGACCATTTTTGAACCACGTGACGCGTGGCCTAGGGTTGCCAGATAGCTGTACTTGAAATTGTGCATCAATACCTTCTTGAAGCTTTGAATTTCTAGGTTTCTGCGATATTTTCGGTGGAGATACTGGGCCCAGGGTCTTATCTACTTCTGTGTTTATTTGTATATCAGTTTCTCCGATATACCTCTTTGTTATTGTTTCCCTGAAAGATACTTCTCTCAAAAGTCTGTATTCAAATGTATCTACTTTAAAATCTTCTGTAGATGAGTAATCTGACCCATTCGTGTATGCGTACTTTTGAGATTGTCGCGACTGCTCAGAAGAATAGCCTTGAGTACCATAAGATTTGTGTTCTACACTCTCACTAACATGCCTATAGCTTTGTTGCTGTGAGGTCTGATGTGCGGGAACAGGCACTCCTTCAGGTTGAATATATACTGAGCAAATCGCTTCACCATATTGATTCCTTGCTGTGCATGTATATTCACCTTCATCACCAGGACCAATTTGTTTGATAAGCAAAGACACGTCCCCAGTTTGTTCATTGTAGCTCATACTATATTTATTACACTCAACCAATGGAGCCTTCTTTCTGGTCCATGATACAACAGGAGTAGGATTTCCTCTTAGCTTTCCTTCAAATTTGGCATTTCCTCCTTGTGCAAATCGTGCATTTTTAAATATTTGCTCGAAAATCGGTGGAGAAGGGTCTCCAGGTCGGCCTGAGGCGATGGGTAAGCGTTCAACACCAGAGCTCTCCACTGTAAAAGACGAGAAAACGTACATCAAATGAGAATTCAGGTATTAATTATATATCAAATATTATTATATAACTAAACTAACTCGCAGTGCTTTATTAAACATTCGCTTTTTAATTACTACAATTTTATTCGCTATTAAGATAATATGTTTGTTACATTTATCATCATATCGCAAGAAGAATTTTTAATTCATTTTTTTAGTTTCTGAGATTAGCGCGGTCAACTAATTAAACTATTCAGCTTAATAATATTAGTATATATATATATAAATTTCTTTTTGTCTTCAGTGTACAATTATATATTAAGTTAATAATTATCAATATATTCTGGAGGTAATACCGAGCTTCAATATGTTACCCCAGTTCTAAGATGCGCATGAGTCAGCGGTGACGGAGCGAGCGAGCTCTTTTCGCGCGGCTATTTTCGTGCACGCCACTCGTATCTTATTACGAACACCATTTTGGTCGCGAACAAGTCACGTACGTTTGTATGCGTGTATGTGTTTCATACGAGTTTAATTTTGACATTTGATTAAGTGTTCATGAAATATTATGTAGACATTTATTGATTTCGGTTGACAGGAAGGCAGTGTTAAAGCACTCTATTTTGGATTTTCGCATTTTTTCAACGATTTCGTATGTTTTTTAGGTTCTTAAGTTCCCTCTGCCTATCCTGCCATGTGCTGGATACAGGTTGAACCTGACAGAGAGTGAAATATCATAAAGACCAAGTCCAAGGCCATGGAGTAAAGAAAGTTTTATTTTTACATGCTCGCCCTGGTAACAAGACAAAGAAAGTGCGTCCGGCGGGAACCTATCATAAAACTGTGTTCCCTCTGTTATACCTGCGGAACAAAGCGTGAAGCTAAAATATTAAAATCAATATTGAATTACACTTAGTGCGTATTTTATGAGATTTGTAAATTCCTTCGCCGCAAAGCAGTTATATTATTGAGAAAATGACATAAAAATAAAAAAAAGGCATAATAATCGCTTGCAAACCAGAATACTTGCAATCAGGTTCGATAAAAAACTGTGAGTTGTAATTTTACATTTTTTTATATAAAAAGCAAGATCATATTATTTTTTTTACCTCACTTTGTAAACTTGCTTCATAAACTTGTTTTAATTCAAAATATTAATTATTAATTAATATTATAGTTTTTTTATAATATAAACAAAATAAATAAATAAATCTTGGACGGAAACGGAGGAAAACGTAATATTACGTTTTACCACGTTTCTGTAGGAATATCTAGATATCTCTCCACAAGAATCTATGGAGGAGAAAAATTTCATTTTTACTCAATACTTTGCATAATTATTTACTTATGAACGCCGCACTTTGTCTTCTTTCCAGAGCGTGAAACTTCCAATCATTAATTCCCACAAATAGGAATAGAACCTTTATTCACCGCGATTATAGTTCCATTACACGAGTGTACTAATATTTTAATAAAAATTTAAAGTAATTTGTAATTACAGATTGAAACGTTTTTAGAATTACGCTGTATTTTTATATAGCAGGGTAGTCAGGGGATACCTGGGATCTTAGTGTTAAGACTTTCTGTTCTTATTAAGATCCTTCCGTTCTCCCTCCGCAACTAAACGCCGCGCTTTGCCTCGTTAACCAGAGTGTGGAAATGATACAATTTTTTTGATTTCTCATATGGAATTGAACTCACATCCGCACTACAGTGGCATTCTAGTGCCGCTGTGCCCCAAAGGGTCTAAGAATAAAACTATAATATAAATATTAAATTTACTTTATAACCCAAGCTTATTTTAGTATAAAAAAGACAGGAAAAAAGCAATCTTTTAATTCATATTATATATCTAAATATCCAATATATACTAAATTTTATTTAGTATTTTCTATATCGAATAATATATAGTGCTAGATCAATTATAGATCATTTAAAGATCTATAGATCATCTTTAGGTATAATATTTAAAGAATAACTTAGGACTAAAGTAAATATTACTTGAAATGAGCGTAAATATGTGTATAGTAGGTCGAGGAGCATGTGAGGACCGGTTCTGCGGCCATGGCATGCGACTGTCGATCTCTTATAAAAAAAAAGTATTAAATTTGTGATGATTTTACTCTTAAATACACTTATTTTCGCTTCACGGCTTATCCTGCATATGTCAGGTACCGAGTGTTGAGAAACCGCGTTCCCTATTATCCCATAGACTTTTAGCAATTTTTAAGATATCGTCGGAATTTAGAGCCGCATTATGTCTTGTCAGCGAGGAAATTAAATTTATTAAATATTGGGGGATTCATTAGAAAAGAAGAAAAATGACAAGAAAGTTAATTTAATTGAATATATATATATTATTTTTAATTTATTTTTTATATAAAACAATCACCAAGCCGAAAAAATCACTGGACGGTATAAAAATGAAGAAAAAAAAGCCAACCGATCAGTTCACGCTATCTGTTTCATAGAATTGGAATTAATAGAGACAGGAGGGACATTTTACAGCTCACACTAGATGCTTTTAAAAAAATCAAATGAGAAATTATTTTTATAAAAAAAAATTCTGATCTATTGAAATCGATATATTATTGTGAGCTTGGATGGAAATTCTTTTGTTTATTTTTTTAATGTTACTTTTAGGGTCAAGGTCAAGGGTTAGAAATGGAAAATCAAGATTTTACTTTTAACCTTCACGTCGTCGAGTTGTGAAATTATCAACAAGAAAAGTCGACAGGAAGTAAGATGTGCATCTTGTTACCATAGCGAAAAATGAGAACAACTTCGTTTGAGATTCGTCATAATAATCAATAAATTTCTAAAAAATGGGTTTTAATTTTCTGAAAATTACGTATGTAAATTTGAGTTTAAGCCTTTATTTTAATTTTATTTATGATATCTAAAAGACCTTTGGCTTGTCTGAAAATTTATAATTTTCAATTGCATGTCCAGAACTAATAGAAAATGAGTTATAACGACAGCTGTAGTCACCTCCAGGGCCAAGTAACATTTTGTATGAGAATCTCAATCTATTTCCATACTGCGTAGGAGTTGGATGCAGCCCAAGAGACATACCAGCGAATTATGAAATAACTCTTTTATACACGTTTTCTGAACTATAAATACCGAAATGAAATAAATGTACTTTTTACTGGAAATATTTTCTTACTTGGTAACTTAATGTTAAGACACTCCATTCTAGTCCCAACTTTCCGCAGAAATTGAGAATACGTTTATTTATTTACGAACGCGCGACCTATCGCATTTACAATTGCACGTCTCGACAGGCCTGATCTAAAATGTACTGTCAGCTATAGTGTTGGCCTGTTCAGATTGATTGATTTTTGTGGTATACCTTCTCAGAAATTGCGTGTTGGGTAATGGTCCTAACTCCATTGTACAGGCGAAAAAAATACAAAATAATAAGGACACGGGTTTTATAAATATTACTAATTTATGATAGCTATCGCAAAATTTGGTAGAAAGTGAGGAACGGAGTGTCTTAACACTACTTTCCGCTTATCTTGATACGTGTTGCATATATATACGTACTATATATACTGTTTTATTTTTAAAAATTAGTTAACGCTTTATTACAGTTTTAAAGTGTAGTGTGGAGAAAAAAAAACTTATTAATATATTGGAAGGTTTCCAAGAGGCGCGGGTTGAAATTCCGCTACGATCAAAATAATCTAAATAACTATTTAACCGTTTTTGTTTAGTATTCAGTTTAAGTTATAGTTTTACGCGAATAATTGCATTTTTTACTGAAAATTACGAGCGAGCCAGAGAACAGTTCAGCTAATTTTACGCAAGTCTAATCTATATTGTAGGCAAAGCATACCTAAGTCATTACTATATTATTTCAATAATATTTGTATATTTTTATTAAAGATTCAAATATCGTGTTTTTGGGGCCTAGCGTGGTGCAAGCGTGCGAGCATAACGCGACAGACTTTGGGTTCGATTCCCACTCGTTGTAGTGACATAAACAAGTATAATATTTTCGTTTCTTCACTCTGGTAACAAGGCAAAGCGCGGTGTTGTGTTACGCCATTCAACACGCATTGCCCCAAGAAATTGCAGAAAGGAATACTCACGTTTACAAACTGACATTGTATCTTATAAAATATCTTTATATAAAATCTTTATACTTAAGAATAGAAATCAAAGAAACAGAATGAATTATCTCTTAATGGCGATAAAAATTAAGGCCATAGCGTTAATTAGACAATGCTATGGTAATTATAACCTAAAAACATTTAATTATGTAGTTGAAATTTATTCTATTGTGGGACAGTAGTAGTGCCAAACGAAATATATAATATTTTCTTACTGCCAATGAGGGATCACGCGGCGTTGAGTTCCGCCAACAACGCAATGTCTCAAGTATTAGCGGAAAGTGTAAAACGAAAATTATTTTTATGGGCATCCGAGTGTCTCAACACAAGCCAATTTTTGTTGTTTTTGGTAATATTTTGATTATTTTATCATAAGTTTGCGTTTTTCATTGAAGTAATTTAAGCAAAAAGCGAAAAAGTATGTTTGTTAAGCGGCGTTGAGTTACGCCATTCAACACGCAATGCCTCAAATTCGGCGAAAAGTGGGGAACGAAACGGAGTACCTTGACACTAGGCAATATAGTGTAAATAGTTAATTTAATTGATGAAGTCTATAAAGTAGCTGGTTTCGCTTAGTTGGTCTCACTTGCCCTTACCTATAGTTTTACATTTCAATGATATTCAGTCTTCGGAACGAATGATTAATTGTCCATGTCTTGTACGTAATTATTATAACAGGTGTTTATTATCTATATATGTATATATTTTAATACTTGCGATTCTAAATTCGATAGGTTACAGGTTCAATTCCACTGGAGCAAATGAAATATTTAATATTGAAAATATTCGCTATGGTACCGAGTTAAAGCGCGGCGTTGAGTTCCGCTTAGCGCGCAATGCTTCAAGTGCGGCGTAAAGTGGGGAATGGAAATACAGCGTAAAAAAATTTTTATAGCTACTATTTATTATTTATTTCATAAGAAGTTAGACCCGAATTTCAGACATTATGCCGGCCATTTTTAATTATATGCGAGAAAAAACATTCTATATCTTTTTTATCTTTTCATCTGTATTTAACATTTTAAATACAGGCGAGGAAAGAAAACACCTATTTTCTCCAAGTTCATATGAAATCTATAGAAAACTTAAATATTTCTTAGTGATCTTATTATAGAGTTTATTTTCGCGTGGACTGAAACTAAAATTTCAGATTTAATCTTTATTGTTATTCAAATAGAGTTTAAAATCGTTTGTGCGTTTCCATCTATAGGCCATTGCATCTTGACCTACTGCCGCCATATGGTCAGTACCAGGTCCTAACCATATTTATATATGAATCATAACGGAGTTCAATTTACATTGTAGTAATTACTATCGAATTTAACTTTGTGTTTGAGGCCTATTGTGGCGCAACACAAGCGTGTGTTGCAACGCGACAGGTTGTGGGTTCGATCCTCACTCGAGGAAATGAATTAAAATTTTTAATGTTTTCATTTCTTTCTAATGCTTGATATTCGTCGGAAAATTGGGAACGGAAAGGAGTAATCGTAATACTTGGTTCCCAAGTTGCCTCTGTCTACCCTGCCAAGTGTGGGGTACAGAATGAAGCTAAGTGAGCGAGCGGAACCGGAGTGTCCCAACACTACATTCCCTAGTTCCCTCTGCCTTCCCTGCCCCGTGCGGTATACAGTGTGAAACTAAAAAAAATATTCAAAAATTATTAAAGCGGCACCCAGTCTCCTTTTAAGATCATTTTAGTGCACGCCTGTTTGTATGTTTGTCTGCTTTTGATTTGTTAATGCATACATAATTGTTCTAGACATTTACAATTGTGAAATTATGTAGTTCATTTCTCCGTTCTCACCACAAGACACACTTTCATGTGTTTTTTAATACCTGCGGTTGTCCTGCATTTGTCGGAAAATTGGGAACGGAAAGGAATTATCGTAATACTTGGTTCATGTGTTTTTTAATACCTGCGGGTATAGGAGGGTGAGCGGAGGGAACCCAGTGTCAAGATACCTTTTTCATCATCAAATTTCGATAGCCAGGATCGAATAGCGGGACTCAACAACACGCTATGTCTTGTATTCAGGGCGAGATCGAAACCACTCTTGATGTTAACACAAAGGCATAAATATTTCAATTCTTACATTATATACTTATGAATGGTTGAATAGTTGAAGTTAAGATTACATTTTGTTGAAACAATTATAAATGTTAAAATATATATGGCAAATTTTCTATTTTTATAAATGGAGTATTGACTGGCGGATCTTAACGCCGCGCCTCATCCTCCCGTCCAAGTAAATGAAACTTTTGTTGCAACTTGTATTTTACTATTATAGGAAAAGTAGAATAATATTGCACGTAGCGAGACTTAAACTAATACTTGGAAACCGTCCAAGCGTTCTGACCACTAAGCTATACGATCTCATCTTTCTACGTCAAATTTTTTATGCACTTGTTACAACATATTTGTGTTATTAGATTTGTGTTATTATCATCACATTTCGAGCAAAATGTTCTAAATTGTTTATGCTTCTTTTAAAAAAAGTAAAATAAGGTTCTTTTTTCTTTCATATCTGTGGAATTACTTTAAATATAATAAAAACTTATATAGATATACGCAATACACATATCAGTCGATCCAAATGAAATTATAACCGATATCCAAATTTATAGCTAACCCAGTCAGCACCAAAAGTACGGTCGAAAACAGAATTTTTCAATTAATCGATGCCAAAATCAATTATGCCCTAACGTGCTCTGAGGTTGGCAATACTTTGGGAATTTACCTATGAAATTTTGCTGATAAAATTTTAAATATTGATAAATAAATAATTATTTTTTATTTTTGAGGCCTGTCGTGGCACAGCGGCATGAGCGTGTGGCTGTGACCGACAGGTTCTGGGTTCAACCCCAGTCGAGGAAATGAAATATTTAATATTTTCAATTTTAATATTTTATGTTTCATTTCTTGGCTCTGGTAATAAGGCAAAAGTGCGGCGTTGAGTTCCTCCACTCAACACGCAATGCCTCGAATTCGGCGGAAAGGGGGGAACGGAAGTGGAACGGAGTGTCTTAACACTAGGTTCCCGGGTTCCCTTTGCCTACCCTGCCTTGTTCGGGATAAATTGTATTCTAGAGATTTTTGGGCGTATGTCTTTTGGACGGTCTCCAAATTCGGTATGATTTTTGTAACTATTTTTTAAGCTTAGTTCAGTGGGTATTAAGTTTGTTAAAAAAACATTATACCTATAATTTAAATAAATCATCAAATTGAACTCAAACGGTTTGCTATAGGCGCAGACAAGTCCACTATATTAAAATTATCATAAAAGTTTTCCAAATAAATCTTTATATACTTAATGTGGAGACCTGTCGTGGCGTGCTTGTAAAAGAGTAAAGCCTCAAAAGCGGAGAATGGAGTGTCCCAACACTAGATTTCCAAGTTCCCTCTACCTTCCTTGCCCTGTGCGGGATATAGAGCTAAAAAAAATACTCAAAAAATATTAAAAATAAACAAAACCCACAGGCTACCAATATTTCTGCTATACTGTACGTAAATTATCCACGCCTGAGCTTAATTAAAATGTAACTCGATCAACTCGATCGATACCCTATCAGTGTGTATTTTGCTGGAAATGTCATATTTAAATAGAGAAAACAGGGATGGGTTGGAGGGGAAGAGGAAGGTAGGGGGAGGGGAGTTATATGTATATATATATATATATATATATATATATATATATATATATATATATATATATATATATATATATATATATATATATATATATATATATATATATATATATATCTATATATTTATATAGCTGTAGAACATTAACACAGACCACATATAAGCCACGTAAGTCTAATCGAATTATTTGATCCGTTGAACAACATGTTGTAATATAAACTTTTTGTGTACGGTATATATACTATACAGTACTTTCTCTCACCGTTAGAACATTTCGCTATATCATTATAGAACTGTTAAGCTTTTTAGCTAAGAATCATGGGATTATGTATGATTTTAAATACGTTAATCATCGGTTTATAGTGGAAAATAGTCTATTAAAGGCCAATTTGTTGAGGCTGTCGTTGCGCAGTGGATTTGCGACGTTAAACGCCGCAGTTTTAAGTTCAATTCCGTTTGTGGTTTACAAATTCAGATATTGTGTTATATAAATGTTAGTTACTTCATAAGGCAATTTGGGTTTAAAGTATGATAATGGAGTGTACTAACAATAGGTTCCCTTTGCCTCCTCCTCTTTATGTGGTATACAGAATGTTTTTTTTTTCTTATTTCTCTTTCAGTTTGAAATGTTTTTTTATTAGGTTGAAATTGTTAATATTAGAACAATTTTTTTTCAAATTTATTTGAAGTGACAACCAACGTCACTGCTTTTACAATCACCCATTTTGCCATGACGGCCTATTTTATAATTGCACAATATTCCTTTTTGTTAACAAAATTCTTTTTTTTATTAGGTAGAGAGATGTTGGGAGCCTAGCGGTAAGACACTCCGTTCAGTTCCCCGATTCTGCCGAATTAGAAGCAGAGGGGAGTGGCGGGACTCAACGCCACGCTTTACCTTGTTACCAGAGTGAAGAAATGAAAACGGTAAACATTTAATTTATCGAGTGGGGATCGAACACACAACCTGTAGCGTTCACAGTCGCACACTCGCATCTACACCACGACAACCATCAAAAATATTCTCAAATATCTAAAATTAATTGAATACACATCCCCTAAGTGAAAATTCCACTGAGCAATTCAGTTTTAATAATAAAGTTAGGTAATTTTGAAATGAAACTTGTAAGAGAGAACAAGCTCAAATACCTTGTCAAAGACTTTAATAAAGCAATAAAGTTGATGCTTTGTCTTGATTGAGGTTGTTTTTTTTAATTCTTTTGGTAATTAAAAAGTAATTACAATATAGCAACGATTTGAGGGGTTAACGCGAAGATTTTTGCTTGCGGATGGTTATTTTCCTTTTCTCGCTGTGGTAACACAACAGCGCGGCGTTAAGTTCCGGAATTCTACACTTTACATCACGATATTGAGTGGAAAATGGAGAACGGAGTGTCTTAACCCTAGATTCTTTACTGTTTCACGCGGAATGAAGCATATAGCGTATAACTTCTTTAGTTTTCA
The DNA here is from genome assembly GCA_018249855.1 of Eueides tales michaeli. Taxonomy (NCBI): domain Eukaryota; kingdom Metazoa; phylum Arthropoda; class Insecta; order Lepidoptera; family Nymphalidae; genus Eueides; species Eueides tales. Next base: position 33,533 of record DWMZ01000065.1, read on the forward strand.
CTAATGCAGTGCAAAATGAGGAAGTTATATTGTTTCACATTATTTTTTTATGCTATTCCGCTTAAATTACAGGGAACTTGGGAACCTAGTGTTAAGACTCTCTGATTCGTTACCTATTTTTCACCGCATGCATGCCGTGTTGAGTGGCGGATCTCTCTTTACAATGTCCCTGCGCTCCAATTTGAACTCAACGATTTTATAAAAAGTTTATTTCTTACAATACGGATTCATGGTCCGTACCTACTTTTTGCTGCAAAATTATTATTATTTTTTTAAGATAGTAATTAAAATTAGACTTATGTGACTATATGGATAGATTTACCATCAAATAGTTTATTTTGACTGGTTACACAATAATTTTTAAGATTTCTCATATCACATATTGAAATGAACACATACAAAGTTGCGGGCGACAGCTAGTTCTATATAAATTAAGTAAAAGTGTGAATATCGCGTGTAAACTATAATTATTGCAGTTTTTGTCCATATTTTTTGGATACGCGTACATTTCTGTAGTAGTTCCTTGTAGCTTGCGTAATGCCGAGTCGTGACAAAATACAATCTATGAATCTCGGGTCAATTGCCGATAAACATATTACTTAGAACTCTGAATTGGTATTTTTGTATATTTTTTTCCATTATTTACTAGTTTTGCTAAATGGAACGTCTGTGGAACAAGAAATCGTTTAACGATCACTTGAATCAATTGGAGCGTGAAGCTATCACGCTGTATCCCGCATATGGCACGATAGGCTTAGAGAAACTAATTTTTGAGACATTGTGTGTGACTTGGCGGACCACAACACCGCGTTTTGCCTTGTTATCAGATTTGGAATTGAATCCACACTCATCGTGTACACTTGTTAACTAAGCTACTATGGACAATCAATTAATATTAAACACTGCTCATTTTAATTATACCTTTAAATGTTAAAATCATTGCAATTTATTTTGTAAAATGGCAAATATACTTTTAATTTAACTTAGCTTCACGCTATATCCCTAGCGGGGTAGGCAGAGAGAACGGAGAGCCAAACGCTACGGTCTCTGCATACTTCTTTCGCCTCGTCCACTGTCATTAACATCTTCATACATGCCCCCCAGGGGGTCCTCATGCTTTTTACGTGGCCTTCCTCCAGTATCGTAGATACTATGTTTACGAAGGTCAATCGAGGTCTCCCCCTTTCTCTCTTACCACACACTTTACCTTCATTCTTCATTCATAGATCTTTTATAAATATATTTATATTAAAATTGATTAATTGTTAGCCATCATCGTGGGTCAGTGGAATAGAGGTAGCGAGATAGTTACGTCTTCGATTCCCGCGTTGTAAATTTATTATAATCACATTATTTTTAAACATTAGTATAGCAAAGTGCAAAATGTGACTTCACTTTCAACGAAAGAAGTATTTTTCATTTCACTCGCTACATCACCAAGACATGGAGATGAGACGCGGCGTTTAACTTCGCCAATGTAATAAAATAAAGCGCAGCGTTGAATTCCGCCACTCCACACGAACAATGCGTATCCTCGAATTCGGAGAGAGGGAAACGGAAGTGTTCTAATAGGGACGGAGTGTCATAACTCTATATTACTACATACAGTGCGAAGTTAAAAAAACTGAACTAAATATTAAAAGTTTCACTAACTAATTTTCACTAGAAATATCATTAAGATAATATCTGTTCTTTGGCTTTTTTTTTATAGAACATAAAATGATGGAAGATTATGCGTTAAGAGGCAGCCACTGCGACCAACTACTGTTAGAATGTACAAAACCCAGTGTTCGGAACAAACGCGTCAAACTAGTTCTTAAAGCATGAACCGGCTCTATTCTCTCCTTTTTTAGCTTACAGAAGAGGGAACCTGGGTACATATTGTTAGGAGTTTTTGTTCTATTTAAGGTATATTTGATATTGACTTTCCGTTGGATTCTTTAGGCATTGTGTGTTGAGTGTCGGAACTCAATGCTTCGTTGACGAAATGAAAATATTGAGTATTTATTTTCCTTGAATGGGATTTGAACCCACAACCTGTTGCGTGTATAATAGTGTCTTTTAAAAATAACTTCGTGTATTAGACAAAGTTCTTCTACCATTCTTAAGCTGGTGAGGTATGGATGGTGTGTTAATGTGAATGGAGTGTCTTAGCAGGTTCCCAGGTTCCCTCCAATCTTGATACGAGATACAGCGTGAAGCTAAAAATACCAATGTTTTTGTCTGTGCGTATTATGGTTGTCAATTATTATGAGGAAGGATGAGAATATTCTACCAAAATATATTAATAATCGATTTTAAAAAAAATGTAATAAAAGCGATATTCAATTTTAGTGTAATATATCAAATTTTAAATAAAAATAAATAATATTATATATAAATATAAATAATATTATAATAAATAAATAATAAGGCGTTTGTCGTCACCATACAAAATGTATGCCTGTCTCATATCACTGTGGTCGCCGTTTTCTCTTAAATAGGAATTTTGTTAATTTTTCAGCTTTACAGTAGGCAGAGATAACTTGGAAACCTAGTGTTAAGACACTCCGTCCAATTTTGACCGAATTTTAAGGCATTGCCTGTTGAGTGGCGCAACGACACACCTCATTATTGTTTATATTTCCAATTTCAAAACGAGCATTCTATGGATAATAAGATATTTTTAAATGTATCTTTACTTCTAAGCTATTATTACAAGGCTTAAGAGATTTTTTGATTGATTGAGCTAGAGGGAGAGATAGTAATTACTACTTCCTTCCACCTTTATGCTGATGTTTTGCAACTTTATAGTTACAGTCATTTAAACGATCTATCTGATGTTATTAATCCACTAATCACATTATAATTGGCAGCAACAGACTCTCCGTTTCTTAAATAAGGAGTGACAATTCCCTATTGTAAAAGTAAAAAAAAATGGGCCTCATTATTGACTGCAACTTATTATGGAGACATCATATCAATGCAATTAGCAAGCGCATGCATTTCTATTCTCGTTCTCTTAGGCGTCTCCAATACTTTACATAAAACCAAAATTATGCTAGCGCAATGTCTACTCTTTTCAATTTCCGACTACTTTACTTACAATGTTAGAGCGACTTCAAAAGCTGGCTATACGCTTTGTTTATAGCTTGCGTAAGTATGATCTTGTTTGCCGATTTCTAGCTCAACCTAACTGAATCCTAATTCGTCTTCGCCGTGATATGCATATCCTAACATTCCTTCTTAAAATTCTCAAGTACTAAAACTTTCCTACTTTTCTGCGTTACCGTACTCCCTACTCCCACACGCTCAAGGCGATCGTTTGATGAGCAAGACTAAATTCTTCCAAAAATTCTTTTCCGTGTATGCTGCATCTCTTTGGAATCAACTGCCTATTTCTATCCAGTAAAGTCCCTCCTTAATATCTTTTAAATCCCACTTGAGAAAGCATTTACTTGCAAGTGAAAATGTGATTAATTTAGTATAAGTGTTTAGTATTTTTCTTTCCTAAGTGTGGAATAACACTTTAAAAATAGTAAAAATGATTAAATTATTTCAATTTTTTTCAGTTTCCCTTAAGTTATTGTTTTTTTTTATTATGTTTTCTTTCTTTTATATATATGAGAGTATGTATGTTTATATAGAACTGCTGCTGAAGCTATACTTTGTTATTGTTGTTATTATTATTATCTTTGTTTTTTACTCTGCGACTTCCTCCTCCACTGCCATTGGCTGGCTGGAAGACATTTCTTATAGAGATAAGCCCGCCATTGTAAGCTTGCTTAACATTTTTTTTCTATAAGGAATATATAATAACAGATATCTAAAATAAATCTCAGGAACTGAAAAACTCAAACTGAAAAATGTTATTGTATCAAATAATAGATATATCAAGTTAATCATTAAGATTTTTCATGTTCATAATTATTATTATACATTCTAAATGAAACTCTTTTCACCGGATCATCTGTATTTAGTATAGGCACAGATATTGAGGTGTTCAAAAAACAAACATTTCATCTTCACAAACTAAATATGGAGAAATGATTCACTAAAAACACTTTGAAAACTAAAGAATAAAACAATGAATTCTCCTTCTCCCGACATGAAAACTCCTTAAAATAGTAAAAGCAGTTAACTACTGTACCATAAGTGACATCGTGTGATACGAACCGTTTGACATGGTTTGCTCTAGCGCGGTGCCAGCGTACATGTATGAAGATATTTAAGTATAAAATGTAACATTATATCCGTTTACGTAACGGTAGTTTTATCTATTTAAATAGAAAATATGATAATTTCAAAAATTTTGTGCTCGAATTTCGCTTATAAGTTAGTTAAATATGATATATATTTTTATTATAGTCTAGGTAATTAAGTTATGCGCAAACGCTTTGCGGTTGTACTTTCTAAGAGGTCAAACTGCGGTGTTTAGTTACGCCATTCAACGTGCAATGTCTCCAGAATTACAGATTTAGGTGTCGTCTCTTTACTATACTATGCATTAAAAAGCGTATAGATGCTTTGCATGCCTTTTGGATCAATATTTAAAACGATATTAAAAGAGGTTTATTTTTTATTATCAATAATCTAGAATATCGTATCTGTTATCATTGCGTGTACAGTTAAGCACAGTGCGACAACGTTTATAGCACATCAATACAGCTAATTTCACTGACAATCTTCTATTTTCCATTGCCTCATTGTTACATTCTCACTATAGAAATAGAAAACTGATAATTATATGTGAAAACAGCGGGCGAGTAAATCGTTGGGTGTATGACGATTAGTTTAACGCTTGATTGATCGGAGGAAATTGTTGGCTTTGTAATTTTATATGTTACGAGGCGGATTCAGCCTCAAATATGTTGTGGTAACTCAAATCGGTGAAGTGTGAGTCGTGGTACGAATTTACTTGAGATTTGCTATGATTTCCTTGTAATGGTTACTAAATTCTAATTTTTTTCTTCCAAAACTATGGGATTATTCGTTAATCTTGTAATTTTAATAAACAGTGAAGTTGTGTGACGTCATCCTTTTTTTTCTGTGTCCTAACGGTACAGATAATTTATTTTTTAAATATATTGGTAAATTAAAGTTACATTTGTATACAGTGTAAATAATCCAATTATTTTAAGTTAAGTTTAAATAATCCAATTATTTTTAGTTAAGTTTAAATAATCCAATTATTTTTTTATTAATTGATTTGGAAAAATAATTGATTATTTTTTCATTTATATACATTTATTGATTTAAAAGAAAATACCATTGATATTTTTATAAAGATATTTAAACTAGTATGATCTAAATTATTATTAAATGTCAAATAAATTTTAGAAAATTCAAATTTCAAACATTTAACAGTAGTCCGTGACCACAGGTGGACTCACGTTTTAAATAATAACAACCATAGTAAAAAAAGACCATGAAATGCGGCGTTTAATTCCGCGGATCAACACGTAATATCTTGAAAACTAGAATTGCTTGGATATCGTGTTGCCTTTGTCACCCTTCTATATGTTCCATATCATTATAAGTATCATTAAACTGTAATCATTACGAAATCGATTAATGATTGTAATCATTACACTCGTAAATATCATCATAATATTACAACATCGAAAAACACTTTCCTTGTTCAAAGAATTGTTCTTTTTCTTAAACAAAGTTATGGATAGAAGTCACGCTAGTACCGTCAGCTTCTTATGATATGATTCATTTTCTATTTAAACAGATGGTGCCAAAGGTGTTTCAAATATTATGTATCTGTTGGATTATTATTTTAATGTGTCAAAAGTAAATTTTATTTATCAATTTAAAAAGTGACGTGTTAAATTTTTGGCTGTTTGAGATTATCTTTTTTTTTTATTGAATTGAGGTATGTATATTCTGATTTAGTAATTCAAGTTTCATCAAAATTGTTTTAGCCATTTTTGAAATATTCAAGTATCTATATAAATAAATTTTCTTATAGGTGGAATAATTTTTAAAAAATATATTTTTTCTCTATGAACATCAGTCTAACTTTTGTTTCTTTCCTAGCAATAATTTTAATTTTAATTCTATATATAAATAAATAAGTCTAAAATCCATAATTTATATATTTTTATATAAAAAATATTATAATTTTATACATTTCAGTCTCCCCTTTATTATTTACCAAAACTTTTTAAACACATAGACAAATAGAAAATTAATATTAAGTCAAACATAATTAATATTATCGTTAATCCCTACAAACATCCCTAGAAAAGAGGTCGTAATCACCTCCAAATACGGTTTACCATATCAACATTCGCGCTGCATTTATAGGCATGTATCATTTTACACGCCAAATTAATTATAATTCGCTTACCGACATACTTTGAAAATTATAAAAGAAGCAAGTGTGAAAAATAACTACAGAGCATTCTTCTCCCGGTGCCCGCCCACGCTGCCTCAAAATAGAAACGAGAAAAGCTATGCGAATTTGACGTCTAGAATTACTCGGGTTCCGAAATGAGAAATCCAAATTTGTTTTGAACATCGCTAGGCAAAGAAATGGTGAAAAAAATCGAAACATACCTTGTTGGGACATCATCTGGCTGTAATGCTCGGTGCGTTGCACCCGTTCCTGTTGTACGACATGCTCGCGCCGCTCGGAGCGCTCCCACCGCGATTTCTCCATAATACACAAATATTATTATTAAAATAATACAAAAAAAAAAAACTGTCACTCGTTACTTATGTCCTATACACTGTAACACGGGTTCATTTCTTAAGTCATTATAACCCAATCGACGAGCAAGACGTCGGCCGATTGCGAATTCTTAGCGGATAGTGAAGCTGCGCCGGAGTGGCGCAGAGCGGGGTTGATTACCGAAATAAGTGGTTATTTTGAGATATTGCCCCCCCTACGCGCCTCCCGCGTACTGTACTTCTGTACGTCAGTCTGTATTTATGTATGTATGTATATATGTATACATATTGAATATTCTTAGCTAAATGTTGTTATTTTGTATTGATTTTAAATTTATTTATTAGTGAAAATCTTGTTTTAAATTTTGTTTTAGTTTGAAAAAATATTAATTAAAAAAAATGATAGGGTCAATGATTGTAGTTTGTGTTTATTTATTACGCTTTGTTATCTAATAAAAAAAAATATTTATATTTTATTTTTTTTATTTGCCATTTAATTTTTTAATAACAATTACAGATAAATAATATGAAATAAAAACAACTTGCTTTAAAAATATTTGAATAATGTATTTTATTTATTTTTTTCAAAGGTATAACGTGACCTACATTCGTATGTGACTGCGCGTGCGCAGGAAATTGTGTTCTATATCATTGTAACAGGTTCTACTCCAATTTAATGCATAGTAACTTTAAATATAGAATAGTTTTGAAATTACGTAATAAAAATAAATACAAAACGCGGCGTTAAGCTCAGTAACCTAGCGCTCGTCGTGTTTCAATAAAGAAGGATTAAAACCTGAGCGAATTATGACAAAGAAAATTAATAATATTGTATATTAAAAACGTTACTTAATTTTTAATATACAATATTATTAATTTAATTAAATACTTTCTACTGTTACATAATTAATGCAAACAAGAACTCAACGAGTAAACAAATAAAATTGAAATTTTCATAGTGAAGTGATTTATTTATTATTAATATTATTTTTTAGTAAATTTTATTATTAAATTACTAAATATTTTTCTAAGGCCACTGTAGTGCATTGCCTGCTTAAAAACGTAATGATCATGGATAAAACCCCATTTAGAGAGTAAATTGTATTTTTCTCTCCGCCCGTATAAGATAAAGCGCGGCGTTGAGTTCCGCCATATGAAATGCAATATCACAATGAATTTGGAAGGAAAGTGGTGAACGGAGAGTCTCTACACTAACCATTCTCTACACCACTATAGGATAGTAAAAGAATGTGACTCAATAAAGGAAGTTTTTCTTATACTGGTTTTAATTTTAGAAGTACATCACAATGACCTGAAATAAAATGAAAAAAATATACTAAACATTTACAAAATTTATACATAAATTGTATTGTATTGTATAACTATATTACTGTTAAGTTTCATCCAAATCTGTTCAGCCGTTTTTGCATGAAAATGAAACAAACATTAATTCTCAGAAACTTACACATTCATAATCTTTAGTAGGATAAATATAGAGATTTCTGGAAATCTTAGGTCATCTAATGATATAAATAAAAAACATTGAACATTAAAATAATTATACTCTAAGACGTAAAGCGGAAATGTATTTTTTTTTAAATTAGCTTCACGTTGCATCTCGCACGAGGCAGAGTAGGCAGAGGGATCCCGGGAACCTAGTGTTAAGACACTCCGTTCTCCACTTTTCGCCGAATTTGGAGCATTGCGTGTTGAGTGGCGGAACTCAACGCCGCGCTATGCCTTATTACCAGAGAGAAGAATTAAATATTGTAATTGAAAATTTTAAATATTTTATTTTCTTGACTTTCTCGGCTCAATATACTTATATAAATAGATACCTTTGTTACTACTAGATACTTTTATTATATTAAGACATAATAATTATAATTTAATAAATCAGTATTGTACGCCGCACTTTTTTTTAAGAAGACCAGGGAAATGAAAACTGAATCCCACGAGTGAAGAACGTTTACAATTAGGCAGCGAGAACGTGGGAACCTAATGTTAAGAAACTCCGTTCCACTTCCGTTACCCACTATCCGTTGAATTTGAGGCATTGCGTGAAACTCAACACCGCGCTTTTCCTTATTTATTAATAAGGCAATTAAAACAAATTTCGTAGACAATTTGAGCATTTTAATTTAGAATTTATTGTTTTATCGATTATATATCTTTCTGCTACTCATTATTCTTTCTGTAACGAAATATGATAATAAATAATAAACTGATAGACTAGATAAAGTTGGGAACGCAACGGAAAACACCCTAACACCACGACTATTAAGACCAAGGTTACCAAGTTCCCTTTCCCCACCCTGTCAGGATTGGGATACAAGGTAAAGATAAAAAAACATATTACATATATACAAACATACATGCACATGCACACGCACACGCACATGCACACGCACACGCACACGCACACGCACACGCACACGCACACGCAC